>JAPMOB010230216.1:0-17608 GCA_029875015.1 Lepomis gibbosus
CACACACACACACACACACACACACCTCACACTACAGTACAAGTACACTTCACAGTTTTCATTAGTACAAAAAAATGTACAATTTAGAGCATATATTCAAGCCTTGTGCCTTGAGTTTTTCATGTAATTTAGTAATGTCAGAACAATGTTGTAATATTTCAGTTTTAGGTTTTCAAATGAATGGATTGTACCACTCATTTTTTTGGATAACAATCAAATCAAACATACTATAGTTAGTCTTGTCACTTTGGTTCTTTTGTTTTTGGTTATGCTTTGTTTTTCTTTTAAAGGAAAACAGGGAATGTCCAGTATAGGAGCGATATGTAAACTGTTTTTGGATTTCTCTAAATGAAAACATAATTGTCAGAAAACAGTTTTGATGTACAGTTCTCTCCTCTTAGTGGTTGAAATGACATAGAAATGTAAAATCAGATTGTCTGTCTTCTTATGAGACTTTGTAATAAATTTACTAGCTCAACACGCTGCTCTATTGGTTTCTCCACGTGCGTCACATCACGTCTGAATCTCATACAGTCAGACACTGAGCCTCATCATCCAATCCTGCTTCAACATGCGCAGCAATAACACCCCTGGCAGTTGTGAATAAGCACAACCTAGCAATTTCCCTTCCTAGCAGTGTTTAGGGTTGTTTCAGGATGAGACTGCTTTTTGGTGATGGATCATACACACACAGACACACAAACTCATTGCTGTCAGCAACAGTGGTTGACGGAGCCAACCAAACGGCTGGTTGCTGAATGGTGCAGATCCAGATTAGACGAGAGCCAATGGGAGAATATTTTGCAGGTGAACTGCTGCCCAAACAGAGATTAATGGTAATCCTCTGTAGCAGTATCAGGGCATGTCCTCTCTTATTCTGTCTCTCACTGGCTGCTTTCTCACTCTTACTGTGTCCATACTGTTTTTAGAGTTTACTTCAATCTTTAAAAAAATATATTTTTTAACTAAGCAATAACATTAAGACTGGCAGCTTCTTCTAAGGGTCCAGTAGTTCCAAATAATTTCCTGAGGAATTTCATTGTAACAATTGTATAGTGTTAAATTAAAAAAAAATACATCTTTTAAGCAAATGACCTACTTCCAGCTTCTCAATTGTGAGGATCTGCCTCTTGTATTTGTCTGTTATGATAGTAACTGAATGCTTTGGGTTTGGAGTATTGTTCGGACAAAACAAGCAATTAAACAAAGTGACATTAAGGCTTTACCCAAACTGTGATGGGCATTTTCCCAATATTTTCTGACATATTCTGACAAAATGATTAATCTATCAATCTAGAAAACAATCAACAAATGAATCGAAGATAAAAATCATCACTGGTTGCAGCCCTGGTACTAATCATAGGAAAAATAGACACAGTGTTTAGACTCTCTATAATAGCTCATTTGAATTAATTAATTGGAGGTGCACCAACTGAACATTACTACAAAATTACTATATGGTCAACACCAGGAATCTTGCTAAAACTTAAGAGTTATTGGGAAACTATGGGACCTTTAAAACAAAGTGTTACCACAAAAGCTTAGATCAACTTGATCAGTTGCCTAAAAAGAAAAAACTCTCAGAAAATCTAATTACACTGAACAATGGAACCAGGAAATCCAAGAAAAAGTAGCTGAAAACTGAAGGAATTATCAGGAAACAAAATAAACCTAACCACACTGCATTTAGGTTTGCGATGACAAATTATAAGTCAATAAAGAACTCTCCTTCTCTATATTTCAATTTCACTCCCTCCTCCCCGGTTTCTACTTGAATAAACTAGAGTAAAGGCCTTAATAGAGCAATATACTGTCCTTGCCTTTCACACACAGTGAAGCTGCTGCTACTTATCACAATGCTCCCGGCCTTGTCTGTGTTATGTAATATATGAAACCAGATATACCATGAACCATGAATTATTCTCTGTGTTGGGGTTGGAATAGTGATGGCAGCAGAGACAGAAAAACATCTGTGTTGTAGTTCTGTGTTCTTGGGTTGCGTTATTGCCAGCAGCCTTCACTGATAACAAAAGGCTTCAGTCGGCTGCATACCATGCAGCAGCAACATCCTCTGGGGTTTGAGTACATCCCAGAAGATCGCCATACAGCATGGAACCTTTATACTAATTTCATCCCTCAAAATAATTCTTACAAAAAAGTGCTCCTTCTCCACTGTGGTGCTGATTTAGTATGAGCTGTTTTTAAAAGAGCTGTCCGTGGTGCTGAAAGTGGGTTTTAGACAAAAAGCATGCAGTTGAGAAAAAAAAATCTTGTGGTTTTGTAAACATTATCCATTCTTCATGTGCTGCATATCATCAACTTAACTGCTTATGACCCATTTTCAGATTAGGATAGTGGAACATATTGGTATATACTGCTTGATGTAATACAGTCTAAATCAAACATAGATACATTACTGTGCAAATGCTCTCCTATCTGCAATCTAATATCATAGTTCAAGATAAATACAGTGTGGAGCTTTTAATGTAAAAAGAAAACTGACTGAAAGCAGACACAAACACTGCTCCTGTATTGCTCTACCTCCATTTTACTCGCCTTGATCCCTTCCTAAACAATTAACTTTCCTGCAATTTATAATGTGATGCATATTTTTCCTTTCGGTGACACAGTCAACTTTTGCCCCAGTTTTGCACTGTTAATGTTGAATTTAACCAAATGTCAACATGTGACCAAACATCCCCACCTCTACCTGAACGACTAACAGGTTTCACCCAGCTGGCACCGCACAGGCACTGTAGATCTGAAAAGCTCCCTGCTTTGTCTCTGCTAATGAGACTCCTGGGACACTAAAAAACAGACTGGTGACAGATGGTTGTGCTCAGATTCAAACTGGTGAAATATCTTCTTCACTGTCAGATCACAAATGTCTGAAACAAGTAGTTGATTAATTGACAGATCACTCAAAAAAAATATTAGCAACTATTTTGACATGTTACAAGGTAAATTATGTTTGTTACGAGAGTTGTAGGTTCTCTTTATGCTACACACAAAACAAACAATATATGCAAAAATGACATATAAGTGATTAATTGTTACTTTAAGTTCATTTTCAAGCAAAGAAAACAAATGAAAATCTTCAGTTCATTTAAGAAGAGAAGAGTAAAAGAGCATTCTCCAAATGCAGTGCCAAATACATCTCAACTTGTACCTATGATATTATTGCGTTTGGTGTATCGCTGTAATTTTAGTTTAACCTTGCTTGGTTTTGCTTTGGAGTGGAGCACTTTTATATTTTACAACATTAGATCCTCAGTAAGGACACATTATGAAATCAATAAACACTAAAGTACAGATGAAAAAGCGGAATAGATACATTTGATTAGTGTCATCAGACGTTTTCTCGTTGCCATTAGCACGGCATATCTCAACAACAGCTTGTCTACCACTAAGAGGTTGGCCGTCCTTGTCTCTGAGTCACACCTGCCAGGCATGCATCAAAGTCTAAATCTACCTATCTCATCATCTAGAGGAAAGGTGTGAGGGTGAGTCAGGAGTAACGGTGTCTAGGCTACATGTACAGTAAACTGCTTTTATCACAGTTCTTATCAATCCTGTAGTTGCCCATTCATAAGTCTCCTATGCTTTGGTATTGATTGTCTCTGCTTACTGTAAGCAGCAACAGCAAACAGAGGGAGACCAAAGCCAGGACCAGAGCTGTGTGAGAGAAATAATCACTCCTACATTCGGCTACTGCCAAAATGTAAATAGGACTTGCTGTTTAAAAGCAGCTGGAAAGATTACTGGTCAGAAATGTGAATTTCTGAATAAGAGACACGCACGATGGAGAAAAGCAGCCTTGTAAACACACAATACAGAAGTGCTGTAAGTGTGCGTTGTTTTAGGCAGATAACTCAAACACAATGGGCCACTGGGGGGTGGAAAAGACTGGAGGAGAATGGTGGAAGGGAGGACCTGAGAGACGTCACTGCAGCTGGACTAGGAGAGGGCATACATTAACGCACACAAACTGTGCATGACAGGATGCTACTCTGCAATCTGTTCACTGTTCACGAGACAGCTGCAGCTTTTTAATGACGCGTACAAACAACTCACTGACTTTTATGTTATTTATTTTAAGATTGGCTTCATCGTGAGCAACCATTTTCTTGCCCTGTCATGATGGTCCAACCACCACCGGTCCCTCTGGTGAGGCAGCGTAATTAGCTGCTTCTATGACAACAGCTGAGTGAGCTCAGCAAAACGTGGCCCTACTAATGAGCACTGAGAGATGGTTTATGCTCATGAAAAATGTCTCTATTAAAGGGATATGTATAAAATAAAGTTGTCTACCATATAATGGCTACAACGGTAAGACTTTAATTTAGTTTAGTCACTTAGCTAAGTTTCAGTGTGTAGGCTACTTCTAGTATTGGAGATTATTCAGGTGCTAACGTGGACTTAAAGGGGAACTGCACTAATTGAGGACTACAAGTTTAAAAATGAAATACATCTGGGGGTGTGGAGTCAGAAAGAGTATGAGCTTAGGGGTTCGAGGCTACATTAGCCGCTACTAGCATAACACACCTGAATCTCCGACTGAACTGTCTCAGGTTGGAGTTGCATTGTGGGTAATGTAGGCGCCATGTTTTGACAAGGAATACGATTAATAGTGGAATAAAAAAGATGATATTTCTGATTCTTCTGCCATTTTTTACATTGTGAGTCTGAGTCTGTAACACTGATATGCCTTCCACAAGTAGGTGATCATTAGGCCTACATGTTTATTGACAAAACAGCCATGCATCACCTACAACCTGTTCAGATGGGGATTAGCACTCTAGCCATGTGGTTTGGCCTACTATTTGACTTCAAATACATGTGAGAAAAGACATTTGAGGTGTCAGGAAAATAAATCTGTTCACACCTAATTAAATCTACAAGATAGTGATGGAATTAAGATCTCACATCAGTTCACTGCACAGATGGATCCCTCCTGTCAAATGGGATGGATTACATTTTATTGTGGAATACTCAGGCCTTGTTGAGTGTGGGCTTGGATCCAGAGTATGCATACAATATGACCTTGCTTGAGGAGGCAATACTGCTTATTCACACACTCTGTCCATGTGAAAACATCTTCAGATCAAGTGAAATACATGCAAACAGAGGTGTTTGCTAGTGACACCCATGTTGGTGCCTGCATGTAAGCTTTACTTACAGCATAAGCACTGTCAGACAGATGGATGAGCTGAGCTGGAAGGGCTCAAAGCTCAGGTGGACTCTCTCTCTCTCTCTCTCTCTGCAAGGTCATACTGCAGCATAACAGATCAGATTTGTTCCCCTCGCTTTGTTTTGCATCATCGTCATCATCAGTTCTGACAGAAAGAAAACTGCGCATGTTTGCAAGACTGACCCCTCTCCACACACACACACACACACACACACACACACACACACACCTACACACAGCATCACTTTGCACCCTTGCCTTGTCAGGATTAAAGAGCCGGAAGACAAAAAAGTGGTAGCACTGCCGCAGAAACAAGCAACACATCCACCAAGCTGCCTGTAACTGGATCTGCTGTGCAGGAAGTCAGCATCCAAACTGACCCTGCCTCTGTGACAGATGTGATTGGATAGTATAGGATTTATAACGATACACATGTAGGCTACAACTTTGTGTCATTGTAACACCCCAAAAAGTATAAAGTTTGAAATTTCTGTATAGTGCTCATAAGCAGAGATTGGTTTTTCACATTAAATGCCAACTTAGTTAACAGAAAAGCCTGGTTACATGAACGCATCATGCGGCAGTTCGCAGATAAACTTCACTAGGGATTTATATAGGCCTAACAAAATAATCTCTTCGCCTTGGTGTCGTGTCCATGGGAGAAGACAGTGAAGCCTGTGTGGTGGATTTAACCTGCCTGATATGAGAAGGGGGATGGGGACTGGAAAGTGTAAAATGAAAGCAGACTGCGCCTGCTTGTGTGATGCACCGGGCCGCACCAACATGCACTGCAGCTTGCAAAAGCTACTTACTTCCCGACGAAGTTCTCCAGCACCGAGCTCTTCCCCGCACTCTGGCCGCCCACCACGGCGATCTGGGGCAGGTCCAGGTTTGCGTTCTGCCCGATGGCGGAGAAGGCATCCTGCATGCGGTTCACCAGCGGAATCAAATCCTCCATTCCCCGGTTCCCCATCTTTGCGATGCAATACGCAGTCTATCTTCCTTGTCAGAGCAGGGAGGGATTTCCTTTCTTATTTTCCTCTTCGTCCCTCCTCGCCACCCTCGCGTTTAGAGGGCGTTTCGGGCTGCACACACACCGGTTCTTTTTTTCGGCTACCTGACTGCTACCTCATTGACTGCGCCTCCTCGGTGTGTCAGATCACCTCAACTAGGACTATCTCCACCACCGAACATGTACACTCCTCTACACTGAGTACCGCGGGGGTGGGGGTGGGATGAGGATGATCTCTGAGAGATCCCTGCAGTTCTGCACACGCACCGCTCGATGGTGACACTGGTATATTTTCACTATGTTATGCTATCAAATTGTGCTGTCAGTCCTACAAGAATGTTGAAAGTCTAATCTTGCTTAGGTGCATTTAGAAAGGTGCCTGTGGGAAAATTGGCATCCAGTTTTATATTTCCCAAACTCACTTGTGTGATGTACAGATCTGTCCATGGTACTGAATGTGTTAGCACCGTGGACAGAGGCCACGAGGCACTCTACATCTTTTTTTGAAACGTTTTTGACATAAACTGAAGGTATCAGTATGAATAATATAAACGGCATGCATTGCAAAAATATAGTATAGTTGTTTTTTAAACACATGGTGTGTTATTATGTGCAACATATAACACACCATGTATACCATATAAATGAAATGTACAGGCTATATAACAGCCTATTGTGTAGTGTACAGTGGCATTGTGAAGTTCTTGTTTCAGTGTAATTGAATTTCTACTTCAGTATTTATTCACTGGAGGTTATGATGTTAGCTAGGGTTACAAATGTAAAATTTAGAAAATACAAACTTTCATTAAATCTACAAGGGCGGAGGAATTCTGTCTGAGGGTGAAACACTGAACGTTTTAATTAAAATACTACATTATCTTAAGATCCATGTATTTTGCAGAGGCGCTGTCAGTTCTCTCGAGAACCAGCAGGGGACGACAGGGTACACTCATGGCATTACACTGCGCAGGCTGGTTTGGGTTTGAGCTTTATGCAAGTTGCACCGGGGCAGAGAGCAAGTATTTCAACCTGTGCTATGATTTCAGTTGGATAACTAACAAACATCGCGTCTTTCCTCCTTGAGAAGTAAGTCGTTACAACTGTAGGAAGCCCACGGTAAAATGTAGGAAGTACCCGAGGAGGCACAGCAGGTTTAACGTTGTCTGTGAGTTAGCTAGCTAGTTTAGTGCTATGCTAAGCTAACTTGTTGGGTTCAGTTACTGAGCGGTGGCTAACGGAGCTTCGTTTATTTTATGGCAGGTGTAACGTTAGCTTGTTCATTTATTGACTGGTTTATTGTACTTTGTCTTACTTTGGTGGATAATATGCCGCTCTCTTCCAAAAACAGATTGGGTAGCATGCATTTCTCTAAAGTTCGCCGAATGGGTAAAGAAATAAGAATAAACGAATTAAACAAAAAAGTAAATTATTGTTAGCTCACTTGCTAACACTAGCTAGCTGTCATCATGAAATATGAGAGCGACCTGTTGTCTCAGGACAACGCACTGTTGCGGGATGTTATTGAATGTATCTTTAAAAACAGGAGTTGTTCTGACAGCGGGGCACATAATCACACAAGCTTTTTTCCCTCCTCAAATCCAGAGATATTTTATTTTAAGGGGCGTCAAAACATTGGCACCTCATAGCTGTCAACTCATAGTGTAACGGAGGACATTGAAGCCCGTAATGTTCAATCCAAACCACCACCACCAGCAGCAGCAACAGCAGCAGCAACAGTTTCAGCAGCACCTGCGGCAGCTACAGCAACTTTTCCAGCAGCAGCCTCCGCCGCCTCCTCCGCCCCAGCCGCCTCCGGGTCACCATGTCGCCCATCATCACCACCAGACACAGCGGTAAGCGCGTTAACTTGAGACCGGGGATTAGGCAGGGCCCTCCGAGTGTGACAAGTGTGGCTGCCGGTAGCTGAGCTGGAAATAACACATGCCAGACTGTGCCATTCTGAGATGGCTTAAAATGTGTATGTGTGCAGGTTTTTAATTGGAAATTTAAATGGGATATTTGTACGGCTTGGCTGTATTGATCGGCTCTGTTTTGTTATGATTTTGTCTTTGAAGTAGACCTACAACCTACAGTAGTATTACCTATCTGTATTAATTTAGCACCACTGATATAACTAGAAAGTTTGTTATTCTGACCGAAGAGAACAACCCAAAATACATTGTCTTTCTGGATCAGGTGGTTATCCGGTTGTTAAACAGTGTTAAATATATTTTAGAAGTTGGACTGTTGCCTTGGTCTGTCATCTGCCCAAAGGAAGTACTGATAAAGTGCACATTATATAGAACACTGTTGCAGGCTTACTGGCTCCAGAAACAAAAAAATATGTCTCTCACATCACCTCTAGTCAAACTGGAAGTACCCCATGGACTTGTTTTATGTCAGCATTTGTTTCTACATCTGCAATCCTCATGAAACATTGAATTTCCCCTTGCTGGATTAAAAAAAGATATCTTCTATCTTCTTTGATAACTGGGGGTGCAGGTCTCTTGTTTATTCTGAAGATGAGAAAAAGCAGCAGCCAGTACAGGTTTATCTCGACACCAGCAGCCAGTACAGGTTTATCTCGACACCAGCTCTGGCTTAACCTACCTGTTTTCTTTGATGTATTCCTATGATGTCATTCCAGCTACCGTCCTGATGTTTGGTCATTGCCTTTTGTGATGTGTTGTTACAGATTTTAGTGAGGTTATGTCTTTTGACATAATGTTGCATGTTTATTTTTTCTTGTGTCTTTGTTGCCCAGAGCCATTCCTGTTCCTCCCCAGACAGCCCCTCCTCCTAGGATGGTCAACCTGTGCCAGGCAACCCAAACTACCATCATCGCCCCCAATCCCATGCTGCAGGGGGCCCTACTGATGCAGCAGATGCAGGGTACAGTTTTTTATTATAGTGTAAAGAGAGCAGCTTATGGAAAGAAAAGAAAAGCCCCAATCATAAAGAGCACACTTTATAGACAATGTGTTCAAATGCATTAAATAACTGATTTATAAGGGTTATAATTTTTAGTTCACCCCCCCCCCCTTTACCTATGTGTCTCGTTCCAGGTAACATGCGGGGCTTTGGGATGGGTGGACAGCAGTTCCGTCAGTTCTTTGCAGCTGGGACGAGATCGTCTCTGCTTGGGCCGGTTCCCATGGGCATGGCCATGAAATCCCACATCATGGGTTTCCCAGCTGCTCGACCGTACCACCCGCATGCTCGCTACTACAACAACAACACCACCACCAACACAGCCTCTTCCTCATCCTTCTCCTCCGTCGCTACAACCGTAATTACAAAAGCAACGTTATAAGCTGTGTTACGACCAAATGAACTATACCCCCAAACTAGGAACCTTTGTATGAACTCAATTGCGTTTCCACCAGAGGGACGAGGGTCTAAATGTAGTTTTAGGGTCTTTATTTTATCCCCCAAAAAGTCCCTACTTGGGGAAGTACCAGTACTTTGTAGGGGTGGGGCTTGCCTAGCAGTGATTTTCTGGCTTTAAATTGAGCATGTCTATAACTGCTCATCTCTTTCACCGTTGTTTGCCAAAAAAAACAAATCACAATCAACTATCAGATAGCACACGCAAATTTCACTGATGCCCGCCTGAGATCGTACATTGGCATTAAATGTATTGCTCGGAAATAGCAGCCAGCTTGCAGCGGTGTGTTTACAGTGAATAGCTGATGGATTTACGCTAAATACTGGATCTGAAGTTGTTGTTTCAAGTTTTCACTCAGGAAGCTTTTACACAGAGTGGGAGTTGTGCTCCTCTTCTCCAAAACAAGTGGAACAGCTGATTACAGCAGGTAATAAAGCGTGTTAAACGTCCCACACAGACGCGAGTTTGGGCAGCTGATCTGCAGCTCTTGTCGGCTGGAAATGTTTTAATAACCTTCCACACTGTCGCAATTTTATTTTGTGTCGCTTCCTCTGTGCTGCAGTTAATTTAAGAACTTGATGGCTTTATCCAGTTTGTTATTTAATGTGTAATGATCTTTATCATGTGTCTCTTCATTATACTCCCATACAAAAAAAGCTTTTTTAATGGTAAAGGATAGCCTATAGTTTTTCATTATATTCCAGTTACATCTGATGATCATTTATACATTTTGCTCATGGATAGTGGTTACTAAATAATGATGCCTTTGCATCGCTTTGTGCGCAGTATAGGCTTACATCAGCTGGTTAATTTGCCTAATCTTCGCAGGACTTTAGACCACGGTGGAAACGCACACAACAGTGGGCTGAAGGAACCTTTTAGTTCCTTGAAAAGAGATCCAGGGACTTTGTACTTTTGGTCAAAACGTGGCTATAATGACTATAATCACTGCATAGGCTTTCTGACCAGGAAATACACTATAGTAGGGTTCATTTAGATCCAGTTCTAACAAAATCTTGTGCTTGTTTTTATTGTCTCTTAGCTTTAACTTTATCTTAGACATGGATGTAAAGCTATGTAACTTTAGTCATATGCTAACGCTTACTTAAATAAACAATCCAGGCTTATTTATACAGTATATGTGTAATCCTGTTGTCTCTGTCTTTGTGTAGGACCCTGCAGCTCGCCAGACAGACAGGAAGAGGGACAGCGAGCAGATGGCAGCAGGGAACGCAGATGACCAACCAGCAGATATCCTTACCATTGAAGCCAGTGACAAGACTGAAACAGGTAGATCTGTTCAATCAATCCAGCACTGAAACATGCTAATTACTTGACATGGGAGCTTGAAGGGATATATAATCTGTGTTAAATGTCATCGGTCATAGGTTTCCTTTTTTACCCACAGACGCTGCAGTGGGAGGAGAGGATGGGCCCATGCAGCCCTCTGAGGAGCAACTTGAAGAACCTGTAGTTAAGAAGCAGAAGACGGAGGGGTAGGGGAGGAAAATGTATTATTGCTGTGTATTATTGTAGTAAACATTGACCTCTCATCACATCCTCATCATGAAGATCTTACCCACTCCAGTAACAAACCATATCCAATGAAAAAGCATTTTACAGTGGATTTTTTTAATGAAGGAAGACAAAATTAGGATAATACAAGTGTTGTGGCCTAGGTATTTGAAACTGGTGAACTACTAACCCTCAGCATTTGACTCCTGTTATTTTTCTCTCAGGTCAGAGGAGCCAAAAGAACAGTGTGTTGTCGAGACTGTCACTATTGCAGATACAGATGGTGAGGTTCTTTCTTCAGAGTGCAACAGCAACACAGAGGGAAGCCAGCCTGAAGGTAAAACCCACAGAAACCTAGTAGTGTATATGATTTCAAAAACTTCATACATTAAGCACTAATTTAATCTACAT
This sequence comes from Lepomis gibbosus, assembly GCA_029875015.1. Lineage (NCBI taxonomy): Eukaryota > Metazoa > Chordata > Actinopteri > Centrarchiformes > Centrarchidae > Lepomis > Lepomis gibbosus. The sequence goes on from JAPMOB010230216.1 coordinate 11,518, forward strand.
GGAGTACAGTTGAGATGAGAACATGTTTTACTACTACAACTACTTTCTTTTGGCCGCCTCTTTTCCCAGACTGCATCATTCTGGAGGAAGGAGGCTCCGGAGGGGGATCAGATGTTGTTGAGGCGCTGGAGGAAAGCGGAGCTGCTGAGGTGAGCGGTGCCTTTATTTGAGATGGTCAGGTCTCAGACAAAATAATGTAACACTAAATGATAGATTTACTAAAACACATATAAATGCATGACACTGGGTGTTATTCTCAAGTCTCTTATTTGTCATTTCCTCACTCCTTGTTTTAAGTTTTTCCGCACCGCCATCTTGCTGACCGTCACAAAGCTCTTATTTGCACAGCGAGGAGCGATATTTGAGGAGCTATGAGTGAGGATACACCAGTGCATCTTTCGCGGAAGTTTTTTACTGAACGACACGTTATACTGATTGGTCGCTGCAGCTGATCGGACTGATTTGATACATCAGGGCAGATAACATTTCACTCAACTGTATGACTGAAAAGTCTTAGGATATAATTGATTTGTTTTATGATTCACTGTGGAGTTAAAATCTGAGTTCATTGAAGGTCTGAACAACAGAAGCTCTACACACTTTCTTCATTCAAGATTTTTCTGTCTTATTTCTCCCCTCAACTTTTATAATGGAGACACTTAAAGTCAGAGAGAGTCGTAGAATCTGTCAGCATGAAAAACGTTTTACATAATTTATCGTCATATCTATTCAGTCATATGTGAGGCTGGTCGTTCCTGTGTTTAGTCCAAATAGACAACAATAAAACATAATAAATATGGAGCCTAAGGAGTTGGACAAGTCACTAAACTGCACTTAAGTCTGTAATGAAGCAAGCAAAGGAAAATAAAGCCTGCACATTCAGTTGATATCACCGACTACATCTGATGAAAGCAGACAGCGGCTCAACGAGAAAAATCGGCTGATGAAAGTGTAAATGAAAGCTGCTGCGCCAAAAGAAAAAAAATTATTGGATTTATATTAGGGCTGCACAATTAATCTACTCGCAATAGCAATGTTGTCTTGTGGGATTACATAACCGCAAAAAGTGTGATTTAATAAAACAGAAAAAATGTGTGTGACACCTTCTTCTCAGTGTGCACTGCAGCCTGTCATTATCTCGGCCCGCACCGGGCTCTCGTCTGTGGCTCTAAAACATATGGCCATATGTGCAATCAGAAAATTATTAACTAATTAACTAAATAAGTAACTTTTAAGACAACAACCTACTGTAAACTCCTACCCCCCGCTAATTGTTCAAAACACAGACAGACGGGCCACAGAAGCACCGACAGAAATGGCAGTGCTCCGCTATTACGCAGAGTTATTCATGCCTGCTGAGAATTGCATGCACCTCCAATAACTGCTTTTAAACAGTATAATATCCTTTGTGTGGGGCACATCAATGGTGATAAATGATTTGAAGTATGTATTTTATGAACATTTATGAAGAGCTGCAGAGAGAATCATGCTGCTCTGCACTGATAACTGTGAGACTTTATTAGTACCAACACCGTGCACATGTATGTAGACACAAACTCCATCAAAAATCTCTACAGCTGTTAGAGCCGACTGATGATCCAGTTGTGCAATTCTCTTAATTGCATCCACGTTTGAGAAGCTTCCTTGAGATGCATCCTGGGTTCAGATCTGGTTTGTAACCTCTCTGTAGATGCACAGCTGTTCGTCAGCTCCGTCCCCATCTGGCAGACCGAGTGAAGACGACCAGCATGATCATTTACCCCCGGAGGAGATGCAGATACAGGACAAAGATACCCCTTTGGCTTCACCAGGGAACCACGAGGAAGGGGAGGAGGGTGTAGGGGACACCAACAAGTTCTATTGCTACCTCTGCAGCATTACCTGCCATAACCAGCAAGTAAGTTGATCATACACACACACATCGACATTGTATGTAGGTCTTAGTGGAATGTAGTTTTGTTTGGTAAACAGTGGGGTAAAAGGCTGAAAAGTCACAGTATATGTTTATTGACTTAATTATTCTCTTCTTTATTTAATTTCTCTGTGGGTTTTTTGGCAGAACTTCAGGGGTCATATGAATAGTGTTTCGCACCAGCAGAGGATGATGGAGATCCAACACATGAGCAACGCCTGCCTGGTCACCCTGCTGCCACGAATACAGGAGACTCTACAGGGAGCAAACAGAGATGGGTCAGTTTAAAACACAAAAATATGCATTTGGCTCGTATGTACTTTTAATATATTCTCATTTTTGAAACCTGTATCAAGTTCAAATGGTGAGAGATCATTTCGGACCTTTTTATTTTAACCCTAAAACTGATTCAATTGCCCCCCCCCCCAGCCAGTCCTTTTGAGTTTCACATAGGGGGCTGTTTTAAAAATAGAAAATGATCCTTGTGAGTCTTCAACAATGTTCACCTGTGTTCTCTTTAGAGAGAAGAAAGCAGACATGAAGCATTGGTGTGCCACCTGTCACACACACTACACCAGCAGCATTATGGACCACCGTCGCACCGAGGAGCACAAAGTAATCAGCTGTTCACTTTATAGATAAGCACACTTGCATGGTGTAAATGCTGCACTCATGTTTTACAAAATATTTTGAAAAGGGTTGACACAGCTTTTCTTCCTCAGCTTGCCAGTAGAACAGCTATCTCCTCCTGCACAGTCTGCAAGAAACACTTCAGGACTTCTCAGATTTTTGTGGAGCACTTGCAGTCCCAGGAGCACAGACAGAAAGTGGAGAAGGTACCTGGGTTTAAAAATCATTAAACAAAATCATTAATAATAACAACCAAATGTTTTTTTCTTTCATTAATATAGATGAAATTGACCACTTCCTGTGCTTTACTAGCTCCAGGAAAAGGAGGGCTGTGAGGCCTTGGGCAAGCTGACTTCCATGGATGCTGACGGCTTTTTGTTGGAAGAGGTGGAGGGCATTGAGGTGGAGGAGGAAGAGGAAAGACAGATGAGTGAAGGAGACCAAGATTGTTCAGAGAAACAGGTGATTTGCATATAAGTTGTTCTTGTTTGCAATTCACAATATTTTGCTTTTAAATGGTCAATAAGCTTTACATTCCAGTGTTTTACCAAAGTTTAACATCACTCTGAGATACGAGTGAAATAACACTATTAGTACTTCATGGTTGGTGCATTTGTTATACGGTATTTGTTTACTGTGTATCTGGTGACCTGGTACAGGATGGCTGTTCCTCCCTTAAAGAAGTGACTCTAAAGGACATGGCCAGTGATGAGCAATATGATCCTGACACAGTCTACGGTGAGTCACGTCTAACTCCTGATTCATTCATTTTGTTGCTTACCCGCATGTTCTCATTGTTCCTGATAACTTTAAATATCACATTTGAGCGAAGTTTATTCATGGATTTCTTTTACTGCAGGGTCCAGTTTTTTTGTTCCAGTAGCAGGTTTTATCTGCAGACTCTGCAACAAGTTTTACCACTTTGAATCTTCTGCTCTACACACCCACTGCAAATCACTGAAGCACTTTGAGAACCTCAAGGTTGGTTTCTGATGACTTCACTCACCTTGTTTGCACTCTTCACTCACAGGGGGGAAACCCAAATTAAATTGTCATCTTCTTGCTTTAAGAAATACTGCTTAAAGTTGACGATATTATTATTATGTGTGGTCATTTGTGTTCAGCATTTATATATGAGTTGTGTTTCATTGATTGAATAATCCTAGTCCCAATCGAAGCTTATATAAGCTCTCAATGGAATTCACCATAGGTATTTGCTGTATTTATGGTTTCTCTTCACAGAATTACAGAGAGTTGGTGAGTCAAAAGGGGGGAGCTGTTGAATCTTCTGGAGGATCTCTCCCAGCCACAGCCAGCTTAAGGCCTGGAACAGAAACCACCACAGACTGTGATGACACTGTTTTAGTGACAGACCTGAACTCCATGCAGCCTACCATTACACTCACCCGAGTGAACACACAGACAGAAAACCAGCAAAAGGAGGAACAAGCAGAACTTGACCGAACTTCACAGGACTTCATCTCCACCTCAGCAACCAGCACTGGCAGCGCAGACCAAGACCTCAGCCTTCATAGTAATGAGGAGGAGCCCACATCCCAGGCCTCTGCAGTTCAGGAGAGTCCAGCTGAGCTGCCGGCTGGCAGCAGAGAGGAACCAGACACAGAGCAAGCGGCTGCTGTTGAGGATGCTAATGAAGAGGAGGAGAAGGAGAAGGAAGATCCTGGTGTACCAGGGAAAAAGAACAGCACAGGGAAGGCAAAACCCAAACGCAGGTCAGGGAGGGCCACATACAGACACTGAGTCAAAGATAAGATGTGGAGGAGAGGAAACCAGGTACAACTGCAACCTTAAGACAGGATGTGTCTGTATGTAAAGAGGTGCTTTCATGAAACAGAGATCTATAAGTGAACAGCCCTGCCGCTCTCTATATTGGAAAGGTTTCTTATGTAAAGTGTTCTCCCAGGGTGGGAAATTAACCTGACAGCTATCAAATACAGGTTAAATCAGTGACTGTTGGGTAAGTATGTTAATATTGGCTCACATTCAGAGAATGATGTTCTCATGAGTAGGCTAGTCTCCACCATTAGATTACAGCAATCAAAATAAATATAAAGCCATCACATGGATACACTGGCTGAGTCCCAATTCTATAGTACATATTCTAATCTAAGCAGGTTCTGAGTATGAAGTGTGTTTAGGATGGAAAAGAGACAAAGTTGACTCAAAACAGTCCTACTACTACTACTGCCACAATGCCTTGCAAAAAGGAAACACAGGAACTGCAAAACATTAAAAAGTGGTAAAAAAAAACACAATTTTGGGTAAAATGGCTTTAATGCCCCCAGGGAACAGAAAAATAAATATTAAATCCTTGGAAAAAACATTTTTTTTGATTGACATACAGTGGTGCACATATTGTATGATTTCCTGTTAGTATAAAACAGCTTGGAATGTAGATTCTTTTAGCCATGCTAACAGTGTGACTATAATAATACTTTAATCCAGACTAGTGTTGTAGTCAAGACCATAATTTACCGAGACATGGCCAAGACTTTTAGGGGCTGAGACCAAGTCAAGACAAAGACCAGTTTCCTGCATTGCATGGCAGGCAATAAAATGTGGAACAACATCTTAGGTACTTCTCAAATTGATCTAAAAGATCCACATTCCCATTGAAACACCCACATACAGTACAAACACTTCAACAAGGAGTGTTGAATAAATCGTCTTTATTCAACACTCCTTTTCTTACCATCGCTGGGACGGGTGACAGCAATTAATAGGAACAACACATTTTTAATTAGGGTTATTGGTTGCATTTGAAGAAATACATTTTACATCCAATCAAAGTAATTTATTGATATTCTCAAAGTTGTGGTCTTGACTGGTCTTGAAATAAAATCCCAAGTCCTCAATGTCTGAGACAAGACTGAGTACAAATGCGGTCAAGTCCGAGACCAAGACCGGCCTGGAGTACTACAACACTAATCCAGACTTAAGTATCTCAACAACTATCTGACGGATTGCCATGAAATTTTAAAAAAATTAATCTTGCAGACTTATCCACTGGCACCACCGGGAGGTTGACATTTGTGGTTTGAGTGCAATCTCTCAACAACTACTGGATGACTTGCCATAGTTAGTACATTCATTTCCCGCTCAGGGTGAATTATATTTTAACTTTGAAAATCCTTTTCATCTAGTTCCATCAGGTCAAATTTTAAATTTGTTTAATCTTTTGGTTTATATGTATTGTTACAAATACCTACAAAACATTCCACCATCTTCAGCTGTACTTTGTGATTAGCAAATGCTAACATGCTAAACTAAAATGGAGAACATGGTAAATGTTCTACCTGCTAAACATCCACATGTTAGCATTGTCATTGTTGCATGTTGACATTAGGATGTAGCATGAAGCATGGCTGTACAACCTCAAAGAGTCACTAGCATGGCAGTAGACTTTTTAACAATTAAACTATACAAGCAGAGTGGAATTGGAATATACTCATTTAAAATCATAGAAGCTAAATGCAAATGCAAAATACAGTATTTTAAAAGTAGCATGATTTAAAAATAGAATGAATT
>JAPMOB010230216.1:17653-31641 GCA_029875015.1 Lepomis gibbosus
ATTTTATTATGTTACCCCATCCATAATTAAAAGTCTAATTTAATATTTTTTTTCCCCAAAGTGTTATCACTATAATTGCTTCGGACCCTTAAATGAACATTGTGCAGTGTTTTTAAATGTGGCTGGGTTAAAGAAAAGGAGGTGGCTGGCTCACCAAAAAGTTAATTTCCCACCCTGCTGTCGTCGAAGATCAGGAGGCTGATTGTCAGCTTTTGTTTATTCTGAATGATTGTTGACATAATGTAACCTACAACTGGAGACACCTTCAAACATTTCTAACCACATACAATAGCACATGCTTCTAATGACCTGAAATGTAGAATGTAACCAAATTATTTGTTTGGGCAGGTGACCACTTTTGTTTCCACAAAAGTTGAAAGATCATTGCTTTTTTGTTTTTTAATCATCCAATCTTCTATCTTTTTAAGACATTTTGGGTTCATGCTTGTGTCATCTTTGAGGCAAAAAAGTTGTCAGCAGTTGTTGGCTTGATTTTAAAAAAAGTCCTGCGCACATTCATATCGGAAGATACTAGATAGCTGAATGTATTAGTGGACACCTGTCAAAAGAAATGTCTAAAAACCCTTTTACAGCTCTAAAATGAGAGTCCTCAGCCAACAGCTTCATCAGCAACAGAAAGGTGTTTCTGCTAACCGGTCTCTGAATTCAAATGACAAGCTGTCCCCAACTTTCCCAGGACTGTAGTTTGCTTGCCAGTTAAGGCAGGTGTTTGCTGCTTGACACTTAATAAGCTCTTAAGTAGTTTTGATTTTTTTCTTCCTGGGTGATGAAGTTTGCATCTTCAGAGAACCCACAAATCAGTATTTTAGCCCAGAATTCATAAAGATAAATAAATAAATAAAGCATTTGCATAGAATGGATCATGTTGGGACAACAGGGTGATTTTACACAAAAATCATATTTGGTGTCACAATGCAGTGTGCCTGCATTTGTTTTACTTATTTTATTTTTGCTATACTGGACAGATTGAATCACAGTCAAGTTAATGGAAGGAGTTTGATGTCAGATTATCCTTGCAAACTTTAAACTCTGATTTTAAGCACCATTAACATACGGTGGATACCCATTACAGATTATACAAATTTATAACTTCCAGCTTTTCAGCAGTAACCAGAAACCACAAGGCATAAATAAGGATGCCTTACTTCCCTTCAAGAACTAGTGTGCTCTCCTGGAAACATTTCATCTTCCATGTTAGAGAAGGATATTTTAGACCACAAACGTGGTTGGCTGACACATGTAGCAACTCTAGTAGTCATGGTGGTAACTGTCACATGATTAGCATTGCATCGCATTCTGTCTGAAGGAACAAGACATGATGGAAACTATACTTTGAGAACAGAAGGGAGCAGGAGAGAGAAAAGGGCGTGTAAAATATAATTTCAAACAAAGCTGTATGTTTCTTATTGTATTTTTATTCAGCTACTGACACATTGAGATGAACAAACAGGTGATGTTTTCTAACTGCTGGACATTTAATGTATTTTTGGATGTTTGTTTGCCGTTTGGGGTCATTTTAATTTATATTAAAATGTCTGACAATTCCCACACTTTATGGACTTCATTTTGACTTAACATGTACAAACACTTTTCAGACTGCATCATTTATCCCTAACAAGTTCATGAAAATGGACAGAAACAGTTCTGTCATGTTGCAGGTCAAACATGATACAATAGTAGACACGTGGAATGTTGCATATTTACTTTTCAGGATAACACAAAAAGGAACAAACACTGTACAGCTATTACAAAGCTATTTGGCCATGAGGACAAATTCTGAAGATCATGGAGTGGCAGGAGTTATGTGTTTCAACATGAGACGGGTCACCGTGCATATCGCACGTTAGATTTTTATAGCAATCTGGGAAAATCCAATCATGATCTTGTAGTATGAGCAGGTTACAGTCATTGTTAAATTAACAATGCAGTCCTTTTTAATATCAGCTTTTAAAAATGTTTTCTGGTGTGATCCTAGCTTTAGAATTTGTTCTCACAATGTCCCATTTTGACCTGAACAAAACTGAGGGACCCAGCTTTTTAAACTTGATTTTACCATAATAGTGTTTGGTGACTGAATAAGACGTTCCTTGAGGTAAATAATCTCCAATCTGCTCAGGAACCAAACATCAGCACGCCACAGTAAAACAAATGAGAAAAACTAGGTTGAGAAGATGCTAAATATCACTTTACACATGTCTGCTGATGGGGGTGTAAATTCAGAAAAGATTCAGACAGGCATGGACTATGCAGATCAAGGGTCACTAATCCAACAGACTGAGGTTGGGAGTTGAGCTGTCATAAATATTCCTTTCCCTGTATTTTGCTGAACTCAATCCCGCTCATCTACTCACTCTTGTCACTCATTTGCCAGCTCCATTCGCCTCGCTCAGGTCTTCCTTGCTGAGTGAGGAGTCGTCCCCATCTGTAGGACAGTGCCCTTCGGGGGTCGGAGGGCCTGACAGCTGGGCCCTGAACTCCAGCCGGGCTTGCCGGTTTGACTCCATAAGTTCATGTAGTTTGCCATTTAGTGAATCATTCCTTTCTTCCAGGTCATCAAGATAGGAGTTGATCTGGTCTAGCATAGAGTTGATGGCTTCATACTCTGTGGACATGGAGCAGAGACGTTTGGCTTTTCTGTTGGGCAACGTAAAGAGCTATCACAGAGGAAAGAGTGTCTAGTCTTTATACAAAACAGATGCAAGTTAGGATGGAAAAAGGGAGTCACTTCCCATCTTTATATCCCAGATACCTCAATTCATTTAGACAGGATTAATGCTGTCAAAATTACCTATTTCAGACTAATAACTTCATGAGTTAATGCCTAAATGGCTAGCACAGACGGACAAGAGGAGAGCATGTTTTCTTATTCTTAGACTATTTAATATTCACTATTTTTTCACCCATATCAGCCAATATTGTAAAGATTTTGAGTAGGTTTAACCTGTAGTAAGGAGATTACTGTATATGGGTATTTAAAGACAATATTGTTGATAACGCAATAAACAATACAACTAATTTGACTGTATAACATACTGTATCTCACAAAAGTGAGTACATCCCTCACATTTTAGTAAATATTTAGGGCCCAAGCACGAAACGTGTGCAGTCCCTCTCGAAACTAAAGGAATTCTTTTTTTCTTTATTTCTTTCGCAAAATAAACTCAATTTTGGAGGCCTAAACATGCTTGAAAACTAACTTTGCACATAATTCGGTTGGCCAAAAATTTAAGTATTTTATGCGTTTTGTGCATGGGCGTGGCAAAATGGCTCGCGAGCGCCCCCTATGGAACAGCCCCCGGGCAAAGTTTCACCTACATGTATGAAATTTGGGCCCAATTTGGACTTTTTCACTTAGGGGAGTGCTCATTTTTGTTGCCAGCGGTTTAGAAATTAATGCCTGTGCGATGTTTTTTGAGGGGACAGCAAATTTACACTGTTACACAAGCTGTACACTCACTAACTTCCATTATAGCAAAGTGTAATTTCTTCAGTGTTGTCATATGAGAAGATATAATCAAATATTTCCAAAAACGTGAGGGTGAGATACTGTAGTAGTAGTTTAATATGTAGCTGTACAAAACATGAGAAATTTCAGGAAATAAACAACAAATGTGGACTGATACTGCTTTTCAAAGCAGGATATATCAGAGGCTCGCTTGTCTATCAGTGCATTTCTATAATAATTCTAATTTCTAGTTTCTACAGATTCTAATAAATATCATTTTAAGAATAGATTAACTTCATTAGAGGATTTGAACAGGATCACAAGCTGAAAAGCTTCATTTTATACTGATACCTGGAGATATACTTCAAAAAAGAGAAATGAGAATAATTCATAACACTGGATATTTGGAACACACCAACTCATTATTTTCACAGTCTAAAGCATTAAAACTATTTGATCTAGTTGAATTTCAAACAGCAGTAATTATGTTCAAGGCAAGAAACTATTTATTGCCTGGCAATATACAGAAAAGATTTTCTGAGAGAGAGGGGGGCTACAACCTAAGGTGAAAGTCAAATTTTAAAACGCCCAGTTTTCAAACTACTCGGAAAGGTTTCTGTTTATCTGTCAGTGGTGTTAAGTTGTGGAATAAACTAAATAATGAATTAAAAGCATCTTGTCCAAAGAAATTATTTTCCAGAGGTACAGAGAAACACAGTGCTAACAGTAACCTGGGCTTATATTGAATAATTTGTAGTATGTATAAATATTGTCGTGTATGGGTAATATCTGTATGTGAATAGAACTTTTGAATATATAATTTCATTGATTATATATTTATTATCTCTGTAGACTTATTATTTTGTAGTTATTTTTCTTAAATATGGTTGTAAGGGTATAAAGGGGTAGGAGTACATAAGTTTTACTTCTTCCTACCTCCTTTTTGCACATGTAAACGGAGGTTTTTAAGTATTGGATAGTATGGAGTTTTACTTTGTTGTTCATTTGTTTTTTACCACTATTTTTTGTTTCATTAATTATTTTTTAAATTATTTTTACATGTTCAAAATAAAGATATCAATCAATATAAATTGAATATGCTCCACAGACAGAACGACCAGACGACCAGCATACCCAGTCTATGGGCAGATATAGGTCCAACATTAAAATAAATTGTCTTGTGGTCACCTTACCCCAAGTCGAGGTTTAATGTTCTAATATAACAGTAACAGTTTTGCTTTTAGATTTTTACTTTATTGTAAAATATTGTATTGTTAAAATCACGGAACAGCAATGAAATTAAGGAGTGGAATTCCTCTCTGCTATAAAATAACGTTACCAGCATCGATTACAATGAAAGAACACATTAGCTAAGTTAGCTCATTACCTTCTTCATCGCCGAAATCATCTTCGTCGTTGATAATACCGTCGTCAACCGAGACGTTTGGATCTCCATTTGGCCCAGACATTATCTATGTGTGCACGTTTAACAGATATTACTTTATTATATAGAGTTACGTACGCTAATAGCTACCGTTACTAACGTACTATAGTTAAGTTAGATGGGCTGCCAGCTAATTAGCATTAGCAAATTAAATTAGCAACAACAGAAATTTGGATAAATGAACAAGTGCACAATGAAAAGTCTTCTTTAAAGTTATTTTGGGACGAGTTGAATAAATCCACAGATTCCAGGATCAACTCTCCGACGGGCTAGTTAGCTAGCTTCACATCTGTTGTCATTGGCCGACGTCAGACATTTGTTTACTGAACCGATGCATTATGGGAGAAATGTGGGTGGGGCTTTTATGTTCTCATCAGAGAAGCTTTAGTCCTTAGAAAGATGACTCACTCTGTACAGATAACCTGATGGCTAGTTGAATGAAATCATCGTTACTCCTACACCGCAGAAAATATGTAGTGCATTTTAACGTTCCTATCACTAGTTCCTGTTTTCGAGCAAGGTCAAATTTTTCATTTAAAGTTTCTCCCGTATCGACGTAGCTTGCATGTCGTCTACACCTATGGTCTCTAATAATACGAACAGAGTGGGCTCTCTTTAATTCTCCCACTCTCTGACTCCGAGCTGTCAGACGCTGTCAGTCAGCTGACTGGAGGCATTGCTAGCACCTGACTTAAGCCAATTAACGATTGTTTTTGTACTGTGGCTGAATACTTTGTCACTTAAATATGCAACAGACATAATGATGGAGCAGTGGATAAGATGCATGCCTTTGGTGTCAGAGACCAGGGTTCAATCCCCCATTGTGACACATCCACCAGTGTGTCCCTGAGCGACACTTAACCCCTAGTTGCTCCAGAGGCGTGCGACCTCTGACATGTATGGCAGTTGTAAGTCGCTTTGGATAAAAGCGTCAGCTAAATGAATAAATGTAAAACAAATTGACTGGTCTTTGTGATAGTACCAGACGTATTGTGTACACTTTATGTTATGGTAATGGCGCTTCCAATTTTCCTGCTAGGATTAACGTTACTCAAACTTCACTCTGTTCACTCATATTGATTTTATTAAAGGGTCGTGTTTGATAAGTACCACGATGATAGCTAAAAGGGAAGCTTTATCATTTCGTCACAGCTGACCTTCCTAACTTTGATCAGTGGATGGCGCCAACATATCATGCAAGTCAGAGTCACAGTAAACCCACGTGTATGCATTTCCTGTAATGGGGTGGCCTGATTAGCACACTGAAATATCTGTTTTGAAGTGTTTTTAAGCTATGGATGAACTACCAGCGGACCTCAGAGCTTTTCTTCTTAACCACCCCTTTCTTCAGCTTACAGATGGCAAAAAGGTTAGCCTGCAAATGAAATCACATTACACGAAATACACTGCTCGCACCATGCGATGCTAGCCGTACTGCTAATGTTGGGGGTAATGTGAAGTGTGATGGTTAGATGTGTTGACCAAGACTGAAAAAACTCCTAGTGATTACTAGCTTTATTGTTGCACCAAGCTAAGTTGCACGGCTAACACCACCAAATGAGCCACACACGTCACCCAATTTGTTGTTTTCAGATCAGATGCACTCTGAACGGCCATGAGTTTCCATGCAGCCTGACGGAGCTACAGAAGTTCACTCAAGGGAAGAAATACGAGAAACTGAGCGCTGCAGCAGAGTTTAATTACAGCCAGTATGAACCACACATTGTGCCAAGCACAAAACAACCGTAAGAGGACTCTTGCTTGCCATTTTGTAATTTTACAAGAAAAAGCACCAACACCTTCCTTATCTTACTTGCAGCAATAGCAATAATTGGAAAATGGAATGTCACAATTTGTTACTCAGAAATAGTCTGAAGGTGTGAAGTTAATCTGCACTTTGAAATGTGTTGTTTAATGCCTCCTGTCTGTTTTCCAGCAATCAGCTCTTCTGTAAGCTGACCCTCAGGCACCTCAACCGGCAGCCACATCATGTCCTCAGACATGTTAACGGGAAACGCTTCAAGAAAGCCCTCTCCAAATGTCAGTGCATTACTTATTTGCATGCAAGTCTTTTGAAACAGGTTTAAAAAATAGTGGCCACAGTGTGCCTTTTGAACAGTGGGGATGTTATACAACCCAAGTTACATAGGCTTTTGGTGTGATACTCATCATTCAGGAAGGAAATCAAAGCTATCTGATGTATCTGCTGATGAAAATGTATTTCTGTGGTATCACTTTTCTGCGAATATAATTCTTCTAAATCTGCTTGATCAATACTTTGGAATTTTGTTACGAGTTGTGTTCACAGATTTTTTTTAAGCAACTATTACTGAATAGCGCTATCTTGCATATCGCACAGGCAGTTACCTACTGGCAAAGTTAGATAATGGCCTAATAATATATTATAGACTTCAACATCTGTTTCAGATTTAGACTTTAGCATTGCTTCAGTTCTTATCAGTATTGCAATTGTACTTTGATCCTTCAAAACTCCTATATAATATTACTTAACTTTCTTCATTTCATTCTTCATGGAGCTGTATGTTGGCATGGCAAATTCAAAATTGAATCTGAGAAGTCAGATATTTTTACAGTTTGGAATGGATTCTCCCACATCAGAAACCATAACAAAGCTATCAGTATTGTCAATATTTATGTTTAGGTTATTCATCAAATAATGAAACAGTCATCATTTGAGAGCTGAGAAACATGAGAACTAATTTTAGGTGACTTGCGTGGCAGTCCATGTAATACACTGCAAATATGAGTTGTGGGACAATCCACACTATCAGCTTGATTACTGACACGACTCGTGTCTCATTCCTGCTGTAGATGAAGAGTGTGTGCAGCAGGGGATTGAATTCACTCCAGCCAGACTGAAACAGAAAAGGCCCAGGGACATCAGAGAGGAGTTCAATCCAGGGAGGCCCTCAAAACAGGGGAACAGCTTGTGGGAGCCCACATCTAGTGACGAGGATCACAGTGACTCAGAAGACAGCATGAGTGACCTCTACCCTTGTCAGTACATACTTTTGACCTCCTTGTTCACTTATTATGGTTATGGTTACTGTGCTTCATTGAGGCCCAAGTCTCCAGGATTTTATTCTTCTGTGAATATACTGTTACATCTACTGTTACATTTTTTTCTTGCTGTAACCTTGTGTCTTGTGTTCCCACAGCCACTATGTTCACTTTAAAAAACACGGCGGAAGCAAGTATGGAGGGTGGTGGGGATGAGGAGGAAGATGATTTCCAAACAGATGAAGACGAGCAAATGGAGGTGGAAAAGCAGGTGTTGCAGAAACGCAAGAAGGTGTGTAGAAATCTGGAAATAACATTTTCTCTGGGATCCAGTGCATCAGTGTTGCTGCCACCAATTAGATTTTGTTTTACAGTCCACGTCAGTTAATAGTGTCTATTTTATGTCTTTCAGGTCCAGGGCGGTGGTTTTCAAAAGAAATCAAGAAATAACCACTGGAAATCAGGCCGCAAAAAACATGGCAAAGTGCTAAGTGGAAAATAAATGCAAATCCATATACATATAGTATTTTTATACTTGGTAATTTATCAGGGAGCAATACTGCACTTCCAGTTTGGAGTAGTATTCCTGTGGCAAGTGAACATCCATTAGAGGTTTCATATTTTCTGCATATGAAAGGATGTCTGGTTTCCAAGTGATGTGATGTTGCACAGTTTCAAAGAGGCTGGTTTACGTGACATGGGAAATGTGTTAGTGGCAGTAAACACATCATTTTCACAGGATAAGTTGTGTATTTTCTGGTTTCCAACATAGAGCACTACTATAAAATACGACTCAGTTCAGATGTGCAAACATTGTCTGTGTTGTTGTTTTTTTTGCAACCAATCATCACCTATAAAAGAGATCAAGAAGGAGAGTCCTTTAATGACACTTTATTATTGCAGGACATACACTTATAATCATTCAACAGAGAAGTACAGTTCATAAAATGAGTAGACATTTCTCACACAGAGGACTATTTAAAAAAGATTTTTACTGTAGTTGGCAAACCATTTTTCTTACGACTGTCAAGAAGTTGCAGATAAGTGTTCATCAAGGATGAGCATTTGGTCTGTAAAAAAAAAAAAAAAAAACATTAATTCAAGGACCTTCATGGCTTCAAGGACCTTCATGGCTAAATTTTCCACCCAGTCACTGCAAATAGTAGCTGATTTATTGTCATTTAATGTGTAATAATTTAATGCTGTGCATTTTTTAAAAAAAAACATTAGCAGGCATTGTTCAAGCTGGACCTCAACTTGTAAAAAAAAACAGTTTTTTAAAGCTGCTTTGCTAACAGGGTGTGGACATATTTCAGAGTTTAAAGGCTTCCTCACCACATCCTTGGTCACACAAGCCCACGTGTGCGCTATGGCCCCTTTTACACCTCCATCCCATTGCCCTTAAAGTAGCTCTGCCCTCTCATGGCAGTTAGGTTTGTGAATTGACAAGCAGCTCCTGTGACCAGCAAAGTATTATTACATGGTGTCCTTTCCTTTGCATTTTCAGTTATGAGTTATCTTTCTACCAGGATGATTATACCCTTATCCACAGGGGTCTCTAGATGGTTTTATTGAATATGAATATGATGAAGCGTAATGTTGTAGCCTTCAAACTCACCAGATTTCAACCCAATTCAAGTGTTAGCTGTAGGAATGAAACAGCAAAATGTTCCTGTCATTGTGATCTGTTTGAGTAGAACATCCATTTATTTTTTCATTCATTTGTGCGTTCAATTATTGCATTTTTATCTTAGTGAAATACATTCAAACTATCGTTGTCATGGCAATAATTTTAATACACTTTAAGTAGAGTATAGTAGTAGAAATTAACTAATTATTTGGCATTTTCTAAAGAATTAACAGGTCAAATAATATACATTGTGTCATAACTGTTATCATCTTTAACAGCTGCATATGTAATACGAGTGTCCACCATTTGGAGGGTTTAACACGAACATGCTTACATTTTATGGTACAAGTGTTTACATTTGGGGTGGAGCGTATAAATCTGGGCTTGTTTACATGTGTTAAAGCCGTAAACAATGCCGAATAGCGGCGTCAAGCCCCTGGACGGATCAGTATACGTGGCATACAGCGGTTGCAGTACCATGTAGGGGGGCTCTGTGTCGCTCGTCAAATCGCGGGGCATTGTGGGGCGGAGGCGGCCTTTCTCTGCGTCCAGGCGATCGGGAAATCTCTTCCAAGTAAATAACGTTAACGGGGGAGGAACAGTACGAGCGCTGCTTGCGAAAAACCCAACACATTAAAACTGTGTTGCGCTGAGCCTTAATTATTTAAAAATTCATAATATTACCCAAATATGGGGCAGGAGGATCTTATGAACACAGCCGAAGACGTGGCAGACCAGGTAACTTCAATTTTAGCACGACAGTTGTTCACGCTAGCCGCTGTTAGCATGTTAGCCGCTAACTTGTGTCTCCAGCATTGAAGTAACATTCGGCTCTTTGAGTGTCTCCTCCAGCATTGTGACGCTTTTTAATTATTGTTTCTGCAAGTCCACAGTAGCTAAATGACGGCACTAACACGGCCTTGTAGCTAACGTTAATTTACTCGTGTTTTAATGTGCATGACAGATGGTCGAGGTGTCTGCTACTGTCATGTGTCTCCAGATGGTTTAAGTGCAATTAATAATTCACACGACAAAGTGAAACTGACATCTGTTTGGCAACGGCCAACTCAGCCACAGTTAACAGGTATATCTCATTGTGTCAGCTTGTTAGTTAACTAGGTGGCCGGTGTATTAGCAGGAGCACAGGCGAGCCAGACAGTGCCAGACAGCATTGTGAAATCACATAGCTTAACGTTAGTTATTGGCTAACACGTAATAGTGATATTGGGTTTTAGCCACCTGATTGCTGTTGGCTTATGGTTACAGAGTGTCTCTAGTTTGGAGAAGCATTTTGTTTTTCTATACTGCATGTGGCCTTGATAGAGCTGCCCCACCACGCAGCTCACCCGCAAGCTGAATATGAACATTCACTTTATTACACAGCTGCCTTTCTGTAGATATTTCTGTCTTTCAATGGGATATTTTGCTGTTCTGGTGTGACTACAGGCCATGCATTGAACTTTAAGGGGTGAGCTGAGATTTGAGATCAGATTTCAGTTCTGCCAGTGACCCATGTTACTACGCAGACTGGGAAAAAAGATTTGGGTTCCTGTCCTGTGCCATCTGTCCTTTGAAGAAAATACCGTAGTCTGGCTCATAAGACACATGCCAGCTTTAGTACTGTGTTCTGCATTCATGGCTTTTGCAGGACATGCCAGACTTTTAATGTAGGCTTTCTCCTTGGATGAGTCTGTGATCTGCCAGTGTAAATATCAAGTCATGGAGTCAGTTTTGTGCATGTTTATATGGCAGCAGTGCTGACTGAACTCTACCCCACATCCCTAAACTGCACCACTTCCCTAATTGAATTACAATTGATTGATTTATACACTCATATCACATGTGCTATGGATAAACATTGGGAAAAGGGAACCTGATGTGTCTGGCTTTGTAAGAAACTCTGCTAAGCCCATTTCTAGGGCACATATCTCACTAAGGGGTCTTGAGCTAACATGTTTCTTACACATTACTCTACAAAATGGTCTATTTCTAGGCTGTTGCAGCAACCTCTGGCTTGTTCAGATTGGCCCGCAGTTGGTCCATTCATGTCCCACATAGCAGTCATAGTGGGAGTTGGTGAACGCTGATAGGCTGCTGAGGTCTGACAGTGCTGATGTGGACTGCTGAGTAGGCGGGCAGGGGGCGGGTCACTGCTCCTTCTACTGGGTTTTTTCATGAGTTCTGTTTGAGAGAACAACGTTGGGTAGTTTTAGTTTTATTTAAACATTCAGTTCATCTCAACATTGCTGGAGATTTGTGGACCACAACAGAACTTCAACCCTGCACATGTTACACTTTTCACTGTTAAATTTCAGCCATAAATTCAGTTAGTATACCCGTATAGTTTTTGTTTATAAATTATATATTTTATAGACAAACGTAAGCGTACTTGTTGTAATTGCTGACTTATGTATAATCTGTTATGTTTAAATAGCAGCTATGGAAGAAACTACCTGTCTAGTTAAAAAAAGGAGACTACAACTGATCAATATTTTGCAATAACTTCATTCATTGCATTGACAAGCAAAGTAAATATTTGCCCCTAGGGTAGAACACCATCTGCCATAGTGTCAGGTAATGGCGCTCTCTTTCTCCTACTGAGCAAGGGGATCTTCACTGTTGGGTGGTTATATTATTTTCATGCAAAGTCTATCCAGGTCAGCAATTCTGTTTTTAATGACTACTGTTTCGACACGCTTAGCTTGACAATTGCATTGAAATGACTAGTGAGGTAATTCCTATCCCTATAATTTACTATGTAAATAATAATTAGTAGCAGTTCTGATGACTTTTTTCCCCCTTATTTAGACTGCGATCTGTCTGAGCAGTAGCATTTCAGAATAGTATTGTGTTTTTTTATTTTTTATAAAGAGGTCTTTATAGGACTTTGTTTACATCCAGTTATATGACCAAATAATGTAGTTTCTCAGTTCTGCTGTTGTAATCAAGTACAGCAATGCCTCAGAAACGACCTCCTTTGGATTGTTATTCTTTGCACTTCAGATCACCCTTTGTCTTGCCAATCATTTATCCTCTTCTTTCTCTCTGTTGCCCAGTTCCTGCGGGTAACCAAACAGTACCTACCCCACCTGGCACGTCTTTGTCTCATCAGCACCTTCCTGGAAGATGGCATCCGCATGTGGTTCCAGTGGAATGAGCAGAGAGACTACATTGAGGCTACGTGGAGCTGTGGCTACTTCCTGGCTACGTGCTTTGTGCTGCTTAACCTCATAGGACAGCTGGGTGAGTGAATGGGAGGCGGTTAAGGTTAGGATATGAGATGAGTCAACTCAGATTTGACAGTTTTAGCATCTATGGGTGGTGTGACACAAATTCTTATAACAACAGTAAAGGCTTGTGCAGACTGCGCAATTTTCAGTGTCGGCCGATAGCCGTGCCATTCACACTACACAACTTGTCGTCTTGTGACAGTTCACACTACGTGACTGATCGGTGACAGGGGGTCACACACTACACGAGCTGACAGCGGCTTTGTCACTCGACACTGGTCTCCAAACCACGTTTTGTCAAGAAAACACACGTAAAATGTGAAACGGGAAATGACCTACACACCTACACACGAAACGGCTGCTGTCATTGGCTGGATGTGGATGTCGAGTCGGCAGACTCCGCCAGATATTTGGCATGCTAGATATCTGGCAGACGTGGGCAATGTGTCAGAAATGTGTCGGGGAGGTGTTTTTGCGTCATTGACTAGTTAAAACATAATGACTGGCGACCGCCAATCAGCCGCTAATTTACCCCCAATCACAGCCTTACGGTCGCCGAGCTCACCGAGCGGGAAATTGTTCTAAAAATCGTGTTGTGTGAACTAGGCTTAAGAGGAAAGTGATTCATGGTCCAGGGCAAATAATTTAAATGTATAAAATGTTTAAAAGTGTGCTCAATGCATAGCCTCATTGTAACTGTAGTGATCTTCACATCTGGGTTATAAACCATCTTGCTGATTAGAAAGGTCAGGGGAGATCGACAAAACTTGTTGAAAGAAGCTGAGAGGAAGCCCACTTCACCACAAATCAGCTAAGTATTGCAATGGATGCAAAAATGCATCCCAGAGCTCCTTGAACTTTGAGGCAGAACTATGAGCAAAAGTGTAAACACTGATGAAGACATCACCAAAAACGTAGAAGCAGACAGAAGACATGTTGTTTTTGGCGGCCTATTTTAATTTTAGTTTTAGTCTAGTCTTTGTGTCAAGCTGTCCTTTTAGTTTTTGTTAGTTTTAGTCACGTTCATACTCTTTTTAGTCTAGTCAAGTTTCAGTCGACTAAAAGTCTGACCATTTTAGTCTAGTTTTAGTCGACAAAAACTGCTGACATTTTAGTCTAGTCAATGAAAATTGTATTTTATTCTCTTTTTAGTAATGCAATTCTATTTAACCCAGTCAATATAATATAACTACCTAC
>JAPMOB010230217.1:0-17858 GCA_029875015.1 Lepomis gibbosus
TATATACACACATCTATAGGAGGAAGGACTGATACAGACTGATGTTAGTGATTCTTTCTAAACTTCACTCAGGATTTTGATGTCAGGAATATGATTTATTTTGACATGTTAGATTTGTTTCCAGTGTGATACTAGTGGCTTTGCTGTTGTAAATACCGTTGCTGCTCGAGGAACATAATTTAGTTATAATAAAAGATTAATTTCTTATCCTTTTCTGAATTTATTCTTTTTTTAATTTATATATATTTTTGAAAGGCAATTATTTAGTAATGAAATAGAACCGATAAGCTTATTGATAAAGGACTGAACTGATAAAGAGTGTCAATAAGTGTACTTCAGTAGAATCCCAATGATACCTATCCCGAGTCGTGAGAAAATGTTTGGCCCATGTCCTGGTTTTAAAATCTGGCCCAATTAAATTTGTAATTGAATAGCCCTGCTTTAAATGTTATTCTTCGAAACCTTTCACACCTTCAGTGTCACTTTCTTATTCAAATCAGACTATCATATGTATCTCTACCATAATCCATTTAGGATTCAAACAATGAACAGCAGTTGACCCTGAATCTATAATCCTCTGTATGAACATGAATCAGTGTTGATTATTATTGAATGGGGGTCGAGATGACTGACCACCTCTGACGACAGATCTCGTTGTTATTGACTCTAACAAATGAAAGTAGAGTAGTGCTGCCCTGTCAGCATTTTCTGTTTGCTCAGAAGCAGTCTGCTTTTGTTTTCCTCTTTATTCTTCACACTATTTATTCAACAAAGCTCTGAAGAATCTTAGTATAATGGCTTTGTTGTGGTCAGAGGACTTAAGTAAGCTGTTTTAAAAACATCACCCAGATTTAAAACTACTGTGAAAGCAAAGCGGAAGAAATGCACTAATCCAGAGACAGCTCAGTATCTGACCTATATAATCATCTGTTTGGGTGTCAAAGTTTTGTGTGAACTGGTAATTGAGCTGCCTTGAGGTACTCTGGGTCAAACTGTCTATTTGTCTGCCTGCTTTTATGTATGTCTGCCTGACAGTTCTCTTTCAAAAATAACAAGTCAGTACTGAAACTTCCCCCATTAAGTTGTAAATGATATCCTGATGAATGCCCCTGGAGCTGAATGAAGAGTGTTAGTGCTGCCTGGGAAGTGTATGAGCACAGCGGAAGGACTTTTTGCTGCCTGCTCAAACAAGTCACAGGTGCCAACTGCTGTAGGTTTTCAAATTGCTGCTTTTTAAGTTGAAAAAGTTTCAACTTGAGCCAAAAAAAGTTGCTTCATATTGCATCTGAGAGCTCTGCATGCTCGTGGAATTGTGACAAAACAGCCGCTCCGCATTCAAGGCAAAATCCTGCCCCTCTGCTCCCCCTGCACTCTTACTTAACATTACTCATACGTGCTGCGTTTTTCCTAAATTAGGCAGATGTTACTGTTTTCAGTGGTATCAGTGGTATCAGTGGTATTTACAGGTTCAAGCAATGTGGTTTGGTACCTCAGACATGTTAAACGAGCGCACGAACGAAAGCTGTTTTTTTTTGTGTTTGACTGAAAATTATTTGATGTTGTACTTTAGATGGATATTGTGCTTGAAGACAAAACTGTCTAATTGTAGTGCTCACGGTATGCCTCCTCAAGGTCACATGATTATAAAGTCTGGCATTTCCTTCCATTGCTATGCACGTTGCTCTACCTTTCAGTCATGTTGAGTGAACTGCATTTTTAGCTTCGCTAATTTCATGAAAGTCATGGAGAACTGCATGTCAGAAACTACTTACATACATTTTAGATAACATTGGCCCTGAGCATGCTTCCAGGCAAACTGCCACTGGTTAATCAAATCAGCATATTACCCATGCCTCTCTTAATCCAAGAAACTGTTAAAACAAGGTCAGTCTTACAAGAAAAAAAAAAGAAAAAGGCTTCCTCATATTCCCCAAAAGACTATAATCCCCAGCCATGCTATGCCAGGAAATGCAAAACTATTCAGCCAGTCGACCATGAACTTTGCAGCATTTCAGGAGCTGACCAAGGATTCTGTAAATCACTCAATCCATTGTGGAGTACAAACCATCCTAATGTCTGGTGCATTTATATTAATGTGTGTGCCAACCCGTTCTCAGTCCCAAGTCATCACATACTAACGCATGGTCAAGAGCCGTTGGCGTCAATGTTTAACACATTGGGAAGTCCCATAGCATCATGGTTCAACACACTGGGGCTAAAAGCCACTGTAGGATAAACAAGGGACAAGTCTGAGTAAGAGGGTGATTGGAGTGGAGAGGTGGGCCAGAAGACTTTCACCATGTGATGCAAAAATTCAAAAAAGTTGATTGCTTTTAGTGAAGCAAAGTTCATGGCAAGCTATGTAAGTTACATACTTAACTCATAACATACATAACTTACGTAAGTGAAGTTTTTTAACCCTGAGGAATACCTTTCATAAGCCTAACCAAGTATTTTGGTGCCTAAACAAATTGAGAGTAAAATTTTTGATGTTAGTGAAATTTGAGTTAGGTCTACTCTGGATAGAGTCAAATTCATTAGACAGTATTTGACACTCCGTTTATAAGTAGTTGATGTCAAAACGGAGTATAAAAAACAAAGTTTCACTAAATGAAAAAGTGTAATTGTATAAATATTAACTTACTTTTAACTCTTATCTTGTCTTTTACACTTGAAATGTTAATGTCACCCCGCCCCACTGCACAGGCCTACACACACCGACTGGCTGAAGCCAGAAAAGTCTTCATGAAAGCACTCCACTGACTTCCTTGAAACTAGGAAACCTGCTTTTGACCTTGGTCTAGATGTTAACACTGTCTGATCAGTAAATGAAGTAGTATATCTTAATATTATATTTTAAATTGATATTGCTCTACTGGCATCTGGTCATTTGCAAAGATGAGCCGCTTAACTTAAACTCACACAGTTACTAGCCACCCTAATGGTCTTTCAGTCTTTTAATGGTTGGTTCAGCCCAAAAGTGCAACTAACTTCAACTAAGTTGGCACAGGGGTGCTGTTGTCGCAGTGTGTCTGAAATTCTCACACTTTTATTTTGTGAACTTTCCAAAATTTTCTAAATATTTGTAGGAATTTGGAACATCTGTATTTACACCTTAAAAATGTTATGAGGCTAACACTTGGGTAATTAACAAATGATACCCTGAGGGAGTTAACTTTTATGTAGAGTCTAACACTACATAAAAGTGTAAAAAAAAACTATGTTATGTATGATTAAATTTTAACTCCAAAAAGAGTGAAAAATTACACTAAATTAGTGTTAAGGCCCCAACACTGGAAAAAAAAGTTAAATTCACACTCTGTGGTTTGGACCTATATAGACACACACACCACAAAATGGTGAAATCAACTCTGACAATGTTAATTTGCTATGCTTAGTATGCTGATTATACTGTGTAGCTTTATTTTGAAAGTCCTACCAGATGTGGCAGATGTTGACAGTGGAGCCCTACATGTCTGAAAATGATGCTAAAGGGGTACCCAGGGCATTAAACATCTCTGGACAGATTATATAATTCATACTTTGCAATGACTCACTAGTAAAAAAATTAAAACTTCCGACATCCCATGTATTGCCTCTTTTTGGAGAGTTGAAAGACAAAAAGGGTCAGAGGAACATACATCATGGTTGAAATACTTCAAATTCAGCAAGAGCACCTGCACTTAACAGTGTGGAACAGTGTCGTCCTATTTCCTTCAGATGAAAGGAAGGCCTTCCCTTCTAAATGTAATGCTTGTATTCACTACTGAACTGTTATATTTCTCAATATTATAAGAGAGCATTTCAGCTGAGCACATTTTACTAGTATGTGAGAAAGCTTTTGACTAGTCCCTGCTTTTTATTAGAGCTTTTCATGTAAAAGAATTCCACTTTTATGTGTGTGGTTTTCAGTACAGTATGTAAATGGGGTTTGTTTCATGTAAGTATGTGAAAGGGACATTTTCAGCTGACTATATGAGTCCATTTTACTGTGTGCTTCTATAGTTTTCCTGAGAACTTTTCAGTTGTGCATGTGAGTGAATCATTTTTCAGTCGTTTGGCTGAGAGTGTTTCAATTGCATGTGTTATAGCCTTTCACTTATATGTGTTTGTGGTTTTCGGTAAAGTATGTGAATAAGTTTGGTTTCATATGTGTATGTTAGCAGATATGAGTAGTGGTCTCCACAACGTGTCTTCATATCTTAACGACATCACATAAATTAACTTATGTACGTAAGTTAATTTATGTTAAGAGCTAAACAATTAAGACAAAGGAAATGCTTGTTTGGTACATAACCAAGTATAAATTACATAGGCTTAATAATTTTTATATTTTTTTCAATGAAAATGAAATACAAAAATTACCATTCATAATACATTAGTAACTCATACTGCAATCACTTGCACTTGATTTTTTATTTTTTTTTTGCATTTCATTCAGCCCTATACGCAAGAAAGACAAAATAAATCAATAAATAAACTTTGACTTTTGGTTACCGGATCACTGCTGCTAACTCTGACTCTACCTGGACTGGGAGGGAGTGTTGGTGTTTGTTTACAATGCTAGCACAGGAGCTTTGGACTGCTGGGAGGTCAGTTTGATGACAGTGATACAGTACCTAGCTGATTTAAAGCAGCTCCGATCAGGAAAGACAAAGACACATGCGTTCAGGCATGTAGGAGAGGCTTCAAGCGGGAGAAGAGACTTTAGTAGCAAGTTAATCTGTAGGTAGTATGCATCAGAGAGTGGTGTGACTCTATTGCCATAAATTAACAAAATGTTCAGTCTCCTTGCTGGTTGTTTCAAGACATTCAGAAAAATTACTGTTGCCGTTAGCATTCTACATATAATTATTATTATTGTGTGTATTTTTCTTCCTAATGTAGCAGTGTTAATGGTGTTACTTATAACATTCTTTCTCAGCCCTGGAATTGCCCCAAAAATATATATTTAAATAATTACATGAATATCATAAATGTGCAATGAACAGGAAAATCTTTAGTCGGGGGCCGCCCTAATTTTTTTATTAATGGAACGACAATCCTATCCTAGATTATTTCCAGAGACCCACTTACATTGGCTCTCCTCCAATTGTGTAGTTTTGTTGGTTAAAATAATCTGAGATTTGTCAAGAAAAAAAAGTCAACCATCGCCAAGTAAAACAAAAAGGCTTGAATTTTAGCATTAATACCATATCAGTGAGCTGCACATCTCTGTTATGTTGACTGCGGAACTTGAGTGTACATTCTTACACCTATAGAAACAATAATCCCAACAAGGTACATACTCACACATGCTCACATCTGTCATCCACAATTGCTTGTTGTCTGTATAAAGCCCTTTCAGTTGATTGACTCCCTACAGACTTCTAAAAGTGAAAATTGGGGAAAGTGCTGCACATTGCCGAAGTGCAGTGTAATTAGAGTTTAAAGATCCAGTTTGGGTGCCTTGATTAAATCTTACACAACCAACACAAAACTGTCACAAAATAAACCTCACACACGTTTGTGCTCTTGTGCACAGCTTCATGTTCTAGATTTTTTTCATCTTAAATTAAAATTTATTTGCCATGTATGGATAATGAGAACCCTGTCTGTTGGCTCCAGAGGTCCCCCTGTCGATTGGCCCCCTGTCAAATGGCTCCATAGATCAATGTGTACTGGTATGGTATATGGGGACTCTTGTGAGAGCATGGCTCTGCTTGCCAGGCCTGTACTCCCTGTGTACCGGTCCTTCTCAGCAACCAACTGTCTAGCTGTCACTATTCTTTCATGATCATCACACCATCTGTCCCTGCTCCATACTGAACATTTAGTTATTTCAAATGACCAAGATAAATGGTAAAACAGAAACTACTTGTATAGTGTGTTTCTAATCTTCTGACCACTCAATGCGCTTTACACTACATGTGACATTCACCCCATTTGCACACATACATATTGGCAGTTGCATGCAAGTTATTCATTTATAAGCAATTTGTAGTTCAGTGCCTTGCCTAAGGACACTTGTGTTCACTGTGCGAACCGCCAATCTTCAGATTAATGGGCGACTCTACCTCTTTACGCCACATGAGAAAATAAATATTCAGAAACTGAAGAAAAAAATTAATCAGCTGTACTGAGGTCTATACGTGTTTTATTCAACATGTTATTCATCAGAAAGGTTTAGAATTACCAGACATTGCTGTCTGTGTGTGAGGATCCTTCTTATCTCTCCAGCACACTTCATTTGTCCTGTTAATTAACACTTAATCTGCAGACTTAAAGGACTTCAGAACCACATGCAACATTTTGATTGGTTCATTTAAAGGCTTATTTCTGTTATCAATACAGTGACTTCACTATTTCTTCTCATGCACCTACAGAGAAGAATGAAATGTGGTGCTGTTTTTTTCTGTTGCTGTTCCTATTCCAACAAATTATTCTAGTATAGTATACTTGTATTATATTTACAGCAGTAGCATCCTTCGAAAGCAAGTTTCATTTTAAGCATGTTAATCAAGTAGTTTTCTCTTTTGAATCTGCATTGCTGCACCTTGTGTTTGTTTAAGCCATTTTCTGAATTTACACCTACACATTTGTTTTTAAACCGATGCATGCAGAGTATTTTTTTTGGCAACCATGGTCTTGTTTGAGAGCAGATGGGGGATACAAACGTCTCACATAGACAGCCTTCAGTGCAGCTACATTCCTGTAACATACTGTCACGGACATGTTCCTTTGCGTTTTGTGTTTCCTTGCCCTGTTGCCCTTGGGTTTGTCCTGTTGCCCTTGGGTTTGTCCTGTCTGTGTATCTCTCCCCAGACTCCTGCAGACCACTTCATCAAGCTTATCAGCTGCTGTATATCTACCCCAGTTCTTGTGCATGTGGTGTCAGAATAATCAAAAAAATGATTTCTCGACTGGGAAAATTCACGTGAACGGCCACTAATATTGGAACAACAAATTTTTTGATTGCTGACATCGTATACGTAGATTAATTAGGAAAGTTATTTATTAGCAGTATGGTTTCAGGTAATATACTGGTGCAGTAACAAATCTGGGACAAAAGATACCTTTGTAATAGAAAGTTAACTGTTTCTGCATAAACAACTGCATAGTTGGATGACAATGATGATGTTAATCCAACACATCTTTATTGTAGCATCCATGTTATTTCCACATTCCGACTTAAAGCACATAGACACACTAATGTCCAAAGAACGACTTTCCAACTCGGGAAATGGGACCTCTGAGGCGCACATGAATGCAGCATAAAGTAACAGCGAATTGTTCTGTCAACTACCTTGGTAGTTTTTGTCAGGCACCTCTACTTAATCTCCTGCTTCCTGATTCCTCGATTCCTCTCGAAAGTCTCCTCCTCGACTACTTCAGCTCACATCTCGGGTGGGAGAGAAAGGCCACACGATACCTGATGGCGCATTGTTACCCAGCCACTCAAGAGATTCGTTAGCCAGCCACTTCTACCTCCCTGCCTGCTTTATTCACTCCAGCCACTCCCTGTCTCCCTCTGAGCTTCTCCACGGAAAAACCCTCAACTCATGCCGTTCCACTCCCCGCTCCCTTTGTGCAATAAATCCCCTTTATCACTACCTTTGTCTGAAGTCCGCTTTTGGATTAGAAACCTGCCAATACAAACAACATACCTCTCAATTCAACAGCAGAATTTGGCACACAAATTAATTAACCTTCACTCTCAGCTCCAAAGCTCATTCTAAAATCAACTTTGAACAATAATGTTTCTTTTGTTATTTTTTTTGCTACAGAAAAGGTGATGTCAGTTAAGACAAATATGTTGGATATTCAGCAAACTCCAAACTAAATATACGGCTTTGAAAGTCACTGGATCAGAGCATATTGTCTAAAGTCTTGGATGGCACTCAATTTGTAGATTGTGGATTCTCTGTGGATTCTCTTCTGCATCCGCCTGTAGGTTTTTGCTCCTATCTCTATCTCGGCAGCTAGGAACATAGGTTTTCCTAAGAGTTTTTTTTTTCTTTCTACTTTGCGGCTGAAAAAAGCTACCTAGGAGGAGGATTCCTATTCACTGTATAATTCATGAGCTGCTTGACTGAGCGGAACTCATTTTTCAGAGACTTAATTGAGCAACTGCAAAGAAACTTCAAGTCGTTTGTTCAACTGTGTATGGATTCTACTAACCAAAGGACAATATCATGAAAGATGTACAGCACATTTTTTTTGCAGTTCTCACAAAAAAGATTTTGGAAAATCTGAGCATCTGGAGATCTGGAAATCAGCGGAAGATTGATGTACACATTGCAAGGGGAAATTTACATTGCTGTGACTCATTGCTCAAGTTATTCATAAATTACTTGACTGAATAAGTGTCACAGTCAGTGTAACTCAGCCCTACATACAAAGCAGCACTTAAAGTTACAAACCAAAATACTTTAATGGTACAGATAGTGTATTTTTGTGTGAATACAAATGTCACAACAAGCTGTAATATTTTAATAACTAATATATATACTTACACTGATGAAGCACTGCAAGGCAAACTGCATGGCTTAGTACATCTATCAATGTGATTGTTAGTGATAAGTAAATAACCAGGGATTTCGATTTTTTGTTTAAAAAAACGTTATGCAACACAAAACACATTCAACACGTCCAGTTAATCTCCAGGTAAGAGCAGAGCTGAGGGCTCAGTGGGCTTAACACTTTGGAAAATAATGTTTCAGTGAGAATGTTTCTGACTCCTGGGAAGAGAAGAAAAAAAGAGAGAAGGCAGCTACTGTCTAGTTCACTACATTTGGATATAAGATATAGTCATATTGATACTGGTCTTGGTGTCATACTGATTTGAAAGTCCCCCTTTTAAACTTTTGACTGTTGAAAATGTTTACCCTTTTAAGGATATGTGATGGATGAAACTGTGCTCAGTGTTTATTTACTCCTCTCTCGCTCTCACCCTCCCTGCAGTGATAGATAGATACATCAGAGCTTCATTACTAAGTTCACTCTCATTTGTTACCTCCATTATGCATTCAGATTGTCTTTCAGTAAAGAAAACCAAAGTAAACATTAGTTAAAGGCAAAGAAAAATGAGACTTAGTCCTGGTCATTTATCTAAAGGGGAGAAGTAGTATATGAATCAAGAACAGAAGAATATATATATATATATATATATATGTAGTGAATAGTTTTCTTGGAATAAAGAGAATGTTGCACTCTTTATGAAAGACCTTTAAGACAGTCTTTCTAGCTGTCTGGCAACCGAGGCAAGGAGGGGTGTTGGATTGAGCACCAGAAACGGCCACCCAGCAGCCTCCCAGTGAAAGCTATTTTAGCCATGCAGCTAGCAGTACTAGCTGACTCAGTCCTAGGGAGCCAAAAGCCAAACCCGGCAAGAAATCCACTTCGGTTCTGTAATGCCTGTTGTCAAACTGGCCTCTGTCTGTCTCGGAGGCTGTGCTTGGTCCCGGTCTGGCTGAGGTGTTCACTCACTGAGAGCTGGAACAAGTCCGCACAGAGTCTGCATGACAGGTTGGGGTGACGCAACGCATATTCAGTACTACTGGCAACTTTAAACTGCAATCAATATCTGCAACAAGTCCCTACCTAGCTTTGTGTTTTTAAATATGCAGAAGCAAAGATCACATTCATGGGAATCAAATAAAAGAAATTAAATTAAAATCTTATAATGTTAGAAGAAAATTAATCAGTTCTTTGTTTTTTGAAGGAAACATTACAATGTTTACGTGGGGGCCAGTAAAACTCTGATCTACTGAGCCGGAGGGCTGGTGGGGGGAAACACACTGTTGATGATTTTTTTGTGCCTTGTCATATTGTGTCAGGGTTTATTTTAGAGATGTAGAAATGTTAGGAGTGGATGATTCACAGAGACCAAGGACAACATCGACCGACTGTCAGATTTGTAGATTATCTGTCTCAGTCTGTGTAATGACTCAGCACCTTCTCCTGCACAGAGATGTACAAATAAATTGAGAGCTGATGGCCCTCTTAGCTATTCTCCATACAATCAAAGGGTCAACAAAGGCCATCCACGCAGGGCTGTCAAGATACACGTACTACAAAGAGCAATTGTCTATGTTTTGACCTTTAAAAAACAAGTAGGAGCTGAAATGTGTTCTCATATTGATCAGCAACCTTTTGAGAAAACTTACAAACTCATCAAACTGACAGACTAACGTCTCCTTTCAGTATGAATTTGGCCTTTTGTGTGTGTGATATTCTGTGTTGAGCCTTCTAATAACACAAACCACTATCAGCTGCATTAGAAAAGATGTTGCAGATGCTACGGTCATTTTCTTTTATATCTGACTTGCCGTGTGTGTGTGCACTTAGATCAGGCTCATATCCCACCCACTATACGCCGGCATTCAAACATAAATTGTCAATGCATGAATGATAATGTATAGAATGGGGCCTGCAGATTAATAGTTATTTACAGTAAATCAACAGAGAGGAAGATAAAGTAAAGGTATATTTATGATGCAAAGTTTGAGGTATTTGTGGCTGAGGCAGATATAAAGCACATGTTTGGTGGCCAAAGCCGTGGGGTCACAAACAAAAGAAAATGCTGCAAGTGGCAGCAGAACAGTACCTGAAATTAAAAAAAAGTGGTCAGATCTAAAGGTGGGGACAAAAAAACAAATAAAAGAATTCCTAGTCCAGACTCGGGTAAAGCCTGACCCATATCCATATATAAGTCACTGAGGCAGTAAAGCACTTCGGTAGCAAGGCACAGGGTGTGAATAAGATTCATCCTGAGATGCTAAAGACTCAGTGTTGGGCTTTGTTGGCAGAAGCACCTTTCGAGTGGCTGACCGGGGTGGTGGTTCCCATTTTGCAAAATGGGAGCCGAAGGGTTATTGGGGAATCACACTGCTCAACCTCCCCGGAAAAGTTTATGGAAAGCAGGATCCAATCAAACTGCACAATCTCGAGGACCAATGTGGATACTGTCCTGGCCATGGAACAATGAACCATCTCTTTACACTTGCAGGGCTGTCACAGAAATTTGACCAGCTAGTCTATGTGTTACGTGGACTTGGAGAAGGCTTACTGTGTCGACAGGGGAATGTTCTGGGGGGCAGGAGTATGAGGCACTGGGGCCATTGCTACAAGCCACCCCGTCCTTGTATAACCAAAATGACAGCTGTATCTGTATTCTTGGCACAAAGTCAAACATGTTGTCAGTGGGTGGTGGACTCCGTCAAGATTGCCCATTGTCCACAATCCTGTTTGTGATATTCATGTACAGGATATCAGGGCACAGCAGAGGTGAGGAAAGTGTCCAGTTTGGGAACCTTTGCAGTTTGCCTTGTTTGGTTGGCTTCATCAGAACATGACCTCCAGCATGCACCTGGGAGGTCTGCAGTAGGGTGAGGAGCACTGACATCTAGAGGCAGTTCAGAGTAGAGCCGATGCTCTTTTGCATCGATACGAGCAAGCTGAGGTGGTTTGGGCATCTGATAAGGATACCTCCTGGATGCCTTATTTTGGAGGTTTTCCTAGCATGCCCAAATGGGAGGTTGACCCAGAACTCACTAGGGGGATTACATATCCCATCAGGGTAGATAAGCATTGCTGGGGCGAGGGATGTCTGGAAAACCCTCCTTGGCATGCTGCCACCACAACCCAATGCCGGATAATGGATGTATGTGATGGAACTTTAACAAACCCACAGCCATTCATATGCATTTATGACTTGTATTTTGGACTAATTAACTTTCTATATATTGTTGTTTAACTTAAATGTATCCCTTTAGGCAGTTGTAGCAACAAGTGGCCCACCGCAAAGTACCCCGCTCTCTCGGGTCACCATCTCCGGGCGCCCTTAGCGCATTATGAATTCAGATACCATTTAGGAAAAAGCACGACCTCTGATAACAAGCTAATTTCAACACTACGCACTGGCCTTACTGTCTGTATTTCAATTTCTAATTCCAGATTCAAAAGTTCCCTAGTCAACCCCTCTTCCCCTCTAGCTTTAGACTCCTGAGATCATCAAGTCATCAATAACATTAGCTAGAATGTACAGGGAAGTATAGCTATACATTTAATCAGGGTTGAAAACAATTGCAAGAAGAATCATGTTGTGCTAAGAGTGGTCAGCCATGCTAATAATGCTGGTGGCAGGGGACACATTAAAGATGAAGAGCTGGTTGGAGCTTTGGAGCTATGAGGCTGTACAGGCTAGAAGAAGCGTGTGATATCAATTTATTATGCTAATTTAGCTGCTGTATTCCCATAGCTAAAGCCCAAGCAAGGGGATGTGATGTGAAATTTGTGTGCGTATGAGCAAACTGCAGGTGATGTGTGTGTGCTCTGGACTCTGTGTGTAATGGATGTAATGGTTTTATTATTGCAAATTTAAACATACAGATGAAAGAGAGGTTGTAGAATTTAGAAGTGAACAGTGAGTTCCGGGCAGTGGACTGACTGCTAATATTATTATTACAGTATATTTCCTACCTGTCACTCATGTACTATGTATTAGAAAGCTGAATCCCCCTATGGATCAAAGTGTGTGTGTGTGAGAGGACTGACAGCACGGAGGCTGCAGAAATGGACAGATCAAAGTCAGGTTGTGGACTGACAGCTCATATAAAGACCTGTCTAAGAAGAGACTACATCCCTCTACTGAGCTCTACTTGAACGTGCCGTTACCCAAAGACCAACCCAACTAATGATCCACAGTCACAGTGAGCAGCAGAAACATGGCTGTCATTCAGCTGAGGTTGAAAAGTTGCTCTGTTCATTATGTGACACTCTATTACCATTACTGTGAAACAACATCACTGGAGTTAGCAGTGATATATCTTGTTAGCAAATAGCTGCTTTGACCGCCATTGACATTGCTCAAATATTACACTGGTGATTTCCATAACACATTAGATAAACTGTGATGAATGTGTCATTGCTGACAATCAGTCATCAGTGTACTGCTTTGGTTCAGAGAACAAACTCACAATTATATCCAGTGTTTGACCCCAACATTGACCATGTGTGAAAGTAAAACTAGTACAGTCTATCACTCAGGCAACATTCATTTTTCATTGATTTAAACAATGTTTAAGTAACGCAATCTCTATTGGTCAACAATTCAATATCCAGAGAAAAACAGTTTGATGTTCAGTAAGGTGTTTGCTTATTTGATATAAATGAATTAAAATACTGAAATTGAGAATGAATCACAGTCAGAGAACCATGTCAGATGAGACTGGACCATATAGCAACAAATGCCATCAAACGTAGGCATGGGCGAACTGCAACTCCAATATAAACTACACACGCACACACACAACAGAAGGCATTGCTGATGAACATCTGAGTAAACAAATATTTTAATCTTGATGTTGTGTTCAGGTTGATGGAATGTGGCATTCTAATAGTGTACCACAGCAGGTTGCCGTACCTTAATTTACCTTTAATTAGCTTTAATGTTTCAGGTCAGAGCACTGATCTAATCCTAGAATGATAGATTGTTACGTTGCCCCTCTTTAGAAACAAGGTCCATGTTTGTTGTGAGCAGTGCTGCAAAAATAAGAGGAATCAAAGAATCATCTATTTTCATCTCCAACAAGTTTTTTTTTTTTCTGAAGAGGTTGTTATTATTAGAATAAAGTAGCAGTTAAAATAAAATACCAAATATTCTATTACAAAACAGTTCACATGGCTGCAGCAGCAGTGAGTGTCATTAAATAAGAAAAGCTCAAGTTCTGATGGAGCAGGTTCTTTATTTGATGACAGCATGCAGTGGATAACTAAAAGGGACATGATGTGACTAATAATCATAATATTAGAAGCTCAACCATGTATTACAGCAGAAGTACAGAGCTTAAAATCAATTAAGCGCAAATATCTCGTTATTAAGTTACAGTAATGTAAATCTCCAGAGCCTGAGATACAACAGCTCTGTGGAGAATTTGTGACTGTATTAAATACTCTGCCATTTCATTAAATATAAATGAGTTTGAGATGTCCCTATTGCTTCATGTTAACTAGACAAAAGTGAGGCGCAGGTTGGCTTTGTTTTGTAATAACATACAGGTGTAGTAAATCGAGGGCAGATGTTTCACTGATCCAACACCATGTTTTTTTGTCCAGTGGCAAAAACAATTTGGTCTCACATAAGCTACTGTCACAGTCTGTCCCATGACTAAATGTGATCTTCTCTTAGTATTTATAGTAGTTCTTTCAGTAGTAAATTCTTCACAAAGAATGGGATGTAATAATTGTATCTATTCATATAATAGAAAACAAACAGTAAACATAAATCCTCTCAGAAAATATTGTGATTGAGTAACAACAAGACATTGCAGTGTCCAACGTTAGGTCGTATCTGCATGGTGTCCAGATGGTCAGAAATGGCCATGTCTTTGGCTAATGTGATGCTTCTGAGATGAAGTTTGCATGACACATCAGCTGGAGCCAAACAGATGCAAATGTCTGTCCCTTTGATTTAATGTTTTGCTCTTTACACCTTTAAAAACACCAGAATTCAATCCAGCTGAGTTTAAAAGCTCATGAAAATAATTAAGTGAGTGAACCTTGTGATAAAAAAACATTTTGCCAAAATTCTGATACACTTTTGAACTGGATAGATTTGTACTATGAAATATGTTTCTGTTAACAAATCAACAAATTGCTCTGTGAAGTGGAGCACCACTCTGAATTCAACAAACTGAAAGAGTGAGTGTGTGTGTGTGTGTGTGTGTGTGTGTGTGTGTGTGTGTGTGTGTGTGTGTGTGTGTGTGTGTGTGACAGAGAGAGATTGATGACTGTCAGTGAGCAGGTACATTAAAGGTAAGTATCTGTAATGGTACCTTCTCCGCCTTCATCTCTCTTTCACTTTCTCCATCTCTCTCTCTCTCTCTCTCTCTGCTTATCATTACCTCTCTGCCTGATTCAGATTTTAGAATAACCTGACAATTAATAATTTTATTCTAAGCGTCACTTCAGAAGGAAAATTATTTCTCAGCATCTCTGACAATAACTAGCACATTACAGGGCTGCTTAAAGCAGCAGTAGGATTCGTTTAAAACTAACTTTTCATCATATTTGCTGAAAATGTCATTATATCCTTACAGTAGTACATGAGACAGGTAATCTGTTCCACTGGCTCCTCCTACTGCCTCTTATGGCATTTTCAAGAATCCACTGCTCCCGGATCAAAACAACCAATCAGAACCATAAGGAGTTTTAAGGGTGTACCAGCATTTCATCCAGCTGTTAGATGTAGTCACAGCTGAGTCTGAGTGTGTGTTAGCCTCAGGACAGAGATGGTGAAGAGCGAGAGAAGCCAGATTTGTTTCTTTGGCATAGATTGCGGCTCACAGTACTCTGTATTGTTTCAGCATTAACAAAGACTTAGTTAAAACTGCTGTTGTCTCATAGACTTTCATTGAAGGACTCTACATTTGGTACTGCTACGTCCATTTTGGAGCACCACAGGAAAAATAGTTCAATCGACACATTTAAAGTGGTCATATTATGCTCATTTTCAGGTTCATCATTTTATTTAGGGGTTGTATCAGAACAGGTTTACACGGTTTAATTTGCAACACCACATTTTTTGTCATACTGCGCATTGCTGCAGCTCCTCTTTGCACCCTGTCTTAAACGCTTCGTTTTAGCTATGGAGTGATAGATCTTGCCTGTACATGATCTGCAGCCTTAATGATACATTCCTCATTTTGTGAATAAATGTTTTATATATTGATTTATTTTGTCAGTGAACTGCTGACTTGCCTCAGAGCTACCTGTTATAGTTATATAGCTATAGTCATCACATGACCAATCGACAGTATACAGTCCCCTCCAAAAGTATTGGATTAGTAAGGCAAATTCATTTGATTTTGTTTGTCACTGAAGACATTTGGGTTTATGATCAAAAGATGAATATGAGACAAGAGTGCAGAATTTCAGCTCTTATTTATCTAGATGTGTTAAACAACTCAGTACATACAACCTTTTGTTTGAGAAAAACTATTGGAACATATGGTTGACAGATGTTTCTTGTTGCCTTTTAGGTTGATTGTCCAAATATCCTTGGTTCAAACCTATAAAGACTGCATTTCCTATTAAAGAGGATAAACCGACATGACGAACAGAGAGCTGTCTATGGGACAAAAGCAAGCCACTGTGAAGCTGAGAAAAGACAGAAAATCGACCAGGGCCAATGGACAAATATTGGGCATTGCAAGCACAAAAATTTGGAATGTCCTGAAAAAGAAAGAAACCACTGCTGTACGGAGCAACAGACGTCGAACCGGTTGGCCAAGAAAAACAACAGTAGTTGATTACAGAAATATCGTGAGAGCTGTGAAGAAAACCTCTTCAGAAAAACATCAGTAAGTGACATCATCAACGACCTCCACAGTGCAGTGTGTGAAGGTATCACATTCCACTAAATGAGTCGAAGAAGACTCAGAGAGGAGAAATATAGAGGCCACACCACAAGATGCAAACCACTCATCAGCAGTAACACTCAGAAGGTAAGATTGAAATTTGCAAAGAAGTACAGAGATGAGTCGCAAAAGTTCTGGAACACAATCCTATGGACTGATGAGACCAAGATTAATCTCTACCAAAGTGATGGAAAGGACAAAGTGTGGAGAAAGGAAGGAACTG
Organism: Lepomis gibbosus; assembly: GCA_029875015.1. Taxonomy (NCBI): domain Eukaryota; kingdom Metazoa; phylum Chordata; class Actinopteri; order Centrarchiformes; family Centrarchidae; genus Lepomis; species Lepomis gibbosus. The sequence goes on from JAPMOB010230217.1 coordinate 16,624, forward strand.
CTTATGATCCGAAGCATCCAAGCTCATCTGTGAAGCATGGTGGAGGTAATGTCATGGTATGGGCATCTATGGCTGCTCCTGGAACAGGTTCATTAATATTTATTGATGATGTAACTGATGATGTTAGCAGCAGAATGAATTCAGAAGTGTACAAAAACATTCTGTCTGCCACGTGACAGATCATCTTTTCAAACAGAGGGCCACTATAGATCTTACATCTTTGGTCTCTCTTCAAACGGAGGTGCAGAAGGATAGCTTGCTGTCTTCCCCTCCTGTCCCGTCGGCAACGTTATAATGTTCGCACAATGAGGACGTTTAATTGCGAATTTGAACGAGCCTTCAGTATAGTGCTGCAGGTAGTAATGCCATAATAATAATACAGTGGCAAATATGCATATGTTCATTTTTTGGTGCGGACTTTCAGGTGTGAAAGTCCCCTTAGAATGCTGTGGTCTGATACAAACGGTGAAATGTGCTAAGTTGTTTAACACATTTAGACATGAATATAAGGAAATAAAAGCTGGAATTCTAAACTCGTGTCTCATGCTCACCTTTTGATCTTAAACCCAAATGTCTTCAGTGAACAACAAAAACAAAGGAATTTGCCTTATCATTCCAATACTTTTGGAGGGGTCTGTAAGTTGCTGCTAAGCTGCACTCAAGAATATGTTAGTCTTTCACTGCCAAACTATTCTGCTACACAAATTGACAAATACATACACACCGGGAATGTGTTAGGTACAGTGTGATCTTGTCACCATTATGTCCCATGGTAATGACATCACAGATCCACTTGTTCGGTCCTCTTGGATGAACTCTTTATCTTGTCACAATAACAGCCAGATACAAAAGAGAACAATGAAAGTAATACGACGGAAAGTATCATGATGATGATGAAGAGGACGAGATGAAGATTCTATCAAAGAAAGAGCAGCATGTCAGTACTGTTGCACATTTAGGGACTGTCTGTTCTCTCACAGCCACTAACAACATCAAGATGTCTGTCCACACGACCATCAATCCCTACAGTCAAGCCAAGAAGACAGCAAACGGCAGAGAGAGACAGAGAGAGAGAGAGAGATGGACTGCAGACACAGACAAAACAGCACATCAGGAAACATGACACAACAACAATCTCATCTCAGACTAAAGGGACGCCAACCAGGTTTCTTCCATCAAACACAGAGCCCCACCGAGAGGAAAAGAGGGACTCTGCACCATTACTGTACACCAAC
>JAPMOB010230223.1:0-15923 GCA_029875015.1 Lepomis gibbosus
AGTAGGACTGCTACAATGGTTGAGTTTGAATGTTTCAGAGAATTGGCTAGTTATAGCCTCCACTTTGCCTGTGAAGAAGGGAGCAAAGGTATCAGCAGACAAGTTTGTGGGTGGTGGAGGGGGAGGAGGATTTAGTAGCGCTTTAAAAGTGGAAAATACTTACAGAGAGAATACAGAAACACTTAAAGAAACACATTAAAAGCCTCCCAGCCTTCCCTTTGTTGTTTGGCTTTTAATGTGAACGATGTGAAATGTTGAGTTTCAATGATAATATATTTACAGTGATGTTAAAAAAGTGGAAAGACTGGAATTATAATAAAAAAAACAATTTTAAAAAGAAACAGCTAGAGCAGCACAGTGGTAAGTGTCTAATACTCACTTGTTGAACCGATGGAACATTCTAATGGATTTATAATGTTGTAGCAGGTGACAGGTTATTCACTCCCTTCTAAATGTTCTTTTTGTTTTCACCTTGTCTTTATTAGTGGCCAGCTTGTATTTGTTCACTGGTCACATGCACGTGGATTACTTTGCACTGGACCATTGAATATCAGCTGAGAATTTACAGGTATGTGCCTCTGTATCATAAAAACATGGATACTGCTGTCGAGAAATTGATTTAGAAACCCCATGCTCTGTTCCCATGTAGCATCAAAATGTTACCAACCGTCTGGAAGAAAGAAGTTTAACACAATATTTATACCTTTACAAGCTAGTATTACACCATGAAGCCACAATTGTTACACCTAATACAGTTTGTAAGGAGCTGATTTAAATACACTAAAAGCGTCCACACAATCTTTCTGTCTGTTAAACGTATCACGGGGTTGTATGAAGGTAGACTCTCCAGCTCTCCATTCCCTCAAAAGTCAGCACTGTCAGGGTGGTTTGCTTAAGAAGCAAATTTGTGTGTCGAAGTTCACCAAAACTGCACTTGAAGCAATAGATTCCCATTGATTTCATTTGTGTCTGTGAAAGGATCCAGTAAATACAGTGGTCCAATTAAATGAACTGATTTAGCTTCTAGGGTCTTAATCGGCAGAAACTGCTGTTACACTGCTGTCTGTGAATTCAAAATCTTGGGCACTTTAATCGGGGATGAGAAAGCTGTTTACATCAGACCATTTTCATTTTGACATGTCAGAAAAAGCACAGGTGTTATATATAATGTAAATAACTGCATTCCATTTAGATGACCCAGTTCCAGGGTATTATGAACACTGCTTCACTCGAATGACTTACTTGGACACTGAGGACAGAAACACAGCGAGCCAGGTGGAGCAGCAGCGTCTATCCACTTACTGTGGAAAACATTAAATCCCTCACGTGAAGCAAGACAACCAGTGCTAAGCGATGGTCAGGTAGCGTGCAGGGTAAAGTTCAAATATACTCATGACATCTGTCTAATTTGTATTATAAATTAAGTCCAATTTTCAGTTATTTTACAAACCTGATTGGACACAGTTTCCATGATGATCTGTATTGTGAGCCAAAATAGCAAACAGTGGCACAGTGGTCCCCTGGATTTTGATTGACAGCTTCATGGATCTACCGACCAACAGCTGAGGGGGGGAGGGGACTAGCCACTTCCTGTATTCCTGTTTTTTTTGCCCCGAACAACCATTATGTTATTACTTTTGCTGCGTCCTAGGCAACTTGGAACTGGGAAATTTCTGACCTCCAACTAGAAAAACTATCCTGGAACGCCAGTTGAAGTCAGATTTCCTATTTGTGGATTTGGAGAAAAAATATGTACCCTGAATTCACGAGTAGCAGCTGACGGACATAGCAAAACAATGTCAGTGCCCATGGACGCACACTTTGGAAATGTTAAACCATAAACTAAAATGCAACAAAAAGTATATTTGCATGTATTTAAATTAAAACAATGCATACAGTCGTATAGTAACCCCTGTTCTGCATTGCCTTTTATGTAGCTTGCTACAGTAAAAAATCTAATAAAGTCATTTTCTCTGCATAAAAGTTATTGTTTATAAAAATGCCAAAACATCAGGAAGTGTTACCTACAACACTGACTGACTTGAGGATTACCAACTGGTAGAGGGTTACACAGTTAATTAGTAAGGTATAGGTTATTTATGTCTAAAACACTGCTGAGGGTGCAACAGTGTGTGCACTTTGTCACAGTCAGTCATGGTTTTCGTTCACTTTCGGCGTCATGCACTACCATGCACCTGAAACGCTTTGAGGTTGAAAGTAGGATATTTCAACTTGGAAATTTCCCATTTCCAAGAGGTCTGGAACACAGAAATAAACTGTTTCCTTTGCTAAGACAAGTCAAAATGTCGGATTCCTTTACTGAAATATCAATACTAATATATAGGTTAATAGTAAGGAGTTAATTGTGTCCTTCAGTCTGAGTATTTCCTTTTCTACAGTGGATGTGTGGAAGTGAATTCTTTCTCGTCAGAGAAAAAAGAACAGGTGATCATAAGACAACTGATAAGCAGAGACAGAGAACTTTATAAAAGAGATTATGTAAATAAACATCAAGTATTTGCATAATATGAGTTTAAAATGCCTTAAATTGTTGTTGCCATTAATTTACTTCTTGTTTGTTTTAAGATGAGTTATTATATTATTTAGATGCTAACCATTCAGTTTGAAATGGACAATGGCTGGTTCAAAGTGGAGATAACTATCCCGCTGAAAGCTAAGTGTGTGGGTAGGTAGAGTTAGTGTAGCAGATGTTATAGGATCATTACCATTCATGACAGCAATGCCCTTTAAAAAAAACAAAATGTGTTTATTCTCGCTCTGTTTCTCTCTAATAAACTCTGATGGATGACTGGAATGATATTATTTCTGCCTCTGGTGCAGCTCTACTGTTTGGAAAATTACACCACAAACTGATTTGTTCTTTTATTTTAATTAACTTTTTTTCAAAGACTCCTGTAATGTCCATTCTGTTTATAATACACTGTAATGTTGTGAATATCGTGTGACATTTAATGTTTTTTAAATTCCTTGTAGACTTGATTGTCTGTGAAAAACTGTACTGGATTAAAAAGTAAAGTGGTAAAATAATATGATGATTATACAAAACCAACTGGAGCTGTTTGTCCATAAAGGTGAAAGTTAGACTGAGCAGGGACTAACACACCATACTCTTGATGTGTATTGTTATATTTACTGTAGTTTTGTTAATCCAAAATCTATAGCAAACATTTACCACAATACATACTGGGTGTGTGCATCATATGTGCACCTTCTTACATGTATGTCATTGTCTGGACGTTAATCGTTTGTCTTTTTCCAGCTTGTGGGAACGCAATACACTCTATTAAATGTGCTATACTCTAAGAAAACTGTCAGACTGAAACAGACTATAGAGACAGATGGATTTTCAGCACTATTCCCTGAGCATTTAGACCAAATGCTGTTTTCCATTACTGAATTGACAGTTTGAAGTTAAAAGAAGAGTACCATGTATGGGTACCATAAAAATATCAAACAGCTGAGAAAGTGCATGCTTTTCACTTTTGTACCAGAAATACTGACGTTGATATCCTGCACTGGGTGGTGGAAGACAGCAGAATGTGCTGCCATGACGGGAAAATGTAGGAGCAGACACACTGTAATCAACCAGTCCATCTCAACACTGGGCTTCAATTACTTTCCAGATGCTCTCACAATACCTTCCCTCCTTTTCCTCTCCACCAAGAACCCAGACAACTGTGGTTCTTACAGCAACATGGGTACAGTGAAACTTCAGCGAAACAGTTTTTATTAAGTTACATTGCTTATTTGGAAAGGGACCCCTTCCCAACAGGGTGACAGGGTGTCTGGCTTGTTATATGCTTCTAATTTTTTTTCACTGAAAGTTGACCCAAATTTAAAGATTAACATTTTAGGTTTAAGAAATGGTTTGGGTTAAATACATTTGGCTTCTGATAGCCTTGAAACTCGTATTATTCTCCTGAACTGCATTTCGGTGTCTCGCCAGTACCTGAAGCAACACACCACCTTTTGTTCTCTCTACAGTGCTGGTAACACAGGGTAACACATTATTGGGTTTTGCTAACATTAAGAAAAATTTACTAAAAAGTATGTGAACCCTTTTAAGTTACCTGGATTTCTGCATAAATTGGTCATAAAATGTGATCTGATTTTCATCTAACTCACAACAACAGACAAAACAGTCTGCTTAAACTTATACCACATAAACAATTATATGTTTTTATTGAGCACATTGTGTAAACAAGGCAAAAAAAAGTATGTGAACCCCTGGAGTCAGGCCGACCTGGTCTCAACCAATCAATGAGGTTACACACAAATTTTATTTTTGCTATTCTCAGAAAGTATTGCCTGATGTGAACCATGCCTCGGACAAAAGAGCTGTCAGAAGACCTAAGATAAAGAAATGTTGGCTTGCATGAAGCTGGAAAGAGTTTCAAAAGTATCTCTAAAAGCCCTGGTGTTCAGTCCACTGTAATACAAAATGTCAATAAATGATGAAAGTTCAGCACTGTTGCTACTCTCCCTAGGATTGGCCGTCCTTCAAAGATGATTGCACGAGCACAGCGCATAATGCTCAATGAAGTTAAGAAGAATCCTAGAGTGTCAGCTGAAGACTTACAGAAATCTCTGGAACATGCTAATGTCTCTATGACTCTATATGTAAAACACTGAACAAGAATGCAGTTGATGGAAGGACACCATGGAGTAAGCAACTGCTGTCCAAAAATATTGCTGCACGTCTGAAGTTTGCAAAAGAGCACCTGCGTGTTCCACAGCACTGGCAAAATATTCTGTGGACAGATGAAACCAAAGTTGAGTTGTTTGGAAAGAACACACAACCCTATGTGTAGAGAAAAAAAGGCACAACATCAAAACCTCATCCCAGCTGTGAAATATGGTGGAGGGGTGATCATGGTGGTGGAGGGGTAATCATGGATTGGGGCTGCTTCACTGCCTCAGAGCCTGGAAGGTTGCCATCATCGACAGAAAAATAAATTCCAAAGTTTATCAAGAAATTTAGCAGGAGAATGTCAGGCCATCTGTCTGCCAATTGAAGCTCAACAGAAGATGGTGATGCAACAGGACAACAACCCAAAGCACGGCAGTAAATCAACAACCGAATGGCTTCAGCAGAAGAAAATACACATTCTGGAAGGGCCCAGTCGGAGTCCTGACCTCAACCTGATTGAGATGCTGTGACATTACCTAAAGAGAGCGATTCACACCCAACATCCCAAGATTATTGCTGAAGCAGATTTGTAAATTGGAATGGTCCAAAATTTCTCCTGACCATTGTTCAGGTCTGAACTGCAACTACGGGAAATGTTTGGTTGAGGTTATTGCTGCCAAAGGAGGGTCAACCAGTTATTAAATCCAAGGGTTCATATCCATGGTGTGTCCAATAAAAACATAAAAAGATATAACTGTGTGGTATTAGTTTAAGCAGACTGTGTTTGTCTATTGTTGTGACTTAAGCCCCCTTTTCCATTGCAGATAGTCATAGCAACGCCACAATGTAATGTTCAACGTGACACACAGTTTTAACATTACTCAGAAAAGAGAGAATAGTGGTATGAAAATCATAGGGCTGTTTTTTCCTCTGCTGTTGTTGCTGGAGTCATCTGCTGATTTGGCTGCAGTGGTCTGTGTGACTGTGGCAAAGCGCAAGCTTCCTCCGCCACCACTTGCAGAGCTCCTCAACTCCGACAACATTTTATATTTGAAATCTACACAGGTTCTCGTCTCAAAAATTCTCAGAAGTGGATTTAGTGATGAAATAACTTATGAAAATTGTAACATATAAAACTTCCTGTTGCTGGCCTCTGTCTAGCGTGCAATGATGATGCAGTGAATAGTGACAATTCTTTCTGACCAATCAGTGATCTGCAGTGTCACGTGACATTTTAGTATTGCCTCAGCACGCTTGGTACCTCAACAGAGGTAATACAAAAAAGTAACAGGTACAATTTTTCCCCAGTGGAAAACCAAAAAAGGCGAGTAGAGTTGAGGCCAGTGGATCCGGTACCATGCAGTGGAAAAGGGCCATTACATGAAGCTCGGATCACATTTTTTGAACAATTTATGCAGAAATCCAGGTAATTCCAAAGGGTTCACATACTTTTTGCTGCGACTGTACATTTACATCTCAAGTTCCACATACCAGCCTTTTCAACCACTTACAATCTCTGCTAGCAGATTGCGCTAGTTGTAATTAGTCATCAATGACATCATTTCTACTATTGAAGACCTTTTATGGCAGATAAAAGCACTAGGAAAATATGCCGCAAAGTGCACCTTGAGTCAAGACTTTTTTGTTGTTGTTGTGCTATTGGACATGTTGGGTGCACAAATCAATGCACAACCACTTTGTCTCAATTATAGTCAGTCAGTAATCCAAAATCAGTCTAAAAGTCTAAAAACTTTTTTTGGGAGCAAGATATGTTTTGGAAATAGTAATCCATTAAACTACTAGTTACTGGGAAAAGTAGTAATAATACAGTAACGTGTTACTGGCCAACACTGGTGCACAAACAGTAATATTATTAGTTACTATACAAGTAACGCTGCGTTACTACATTACTAAAATGACGTTTTGTCCTTGACAGCTCAGCTGCAATTCAAGTGGAATAGCCGGACATTGTGTTGTTGAAGTCAGCTGCTTGACAAAACTCTAAAGGAAAAATGAAGAACAAGGGAGATAGGCAGGTATAAGTATTGTTATTATATGTCAAAGTGTACGACGCCAAGAACAGTCAGGGGAAAAAGTGTAAACTTTGCGTAATCAGCAAAAAGCTTTAAACTGCAAACAGTTCCAAATCTAATGTAGTGAAGAATCTGCTAAGCAACACGGCAGCGCGAACCTTAGAGAAAGAAACTCCGGCTGTTACTGCCAGTGTTGCATGCACCCGTTGGGAGAGATTGGTGTGAAGCAACGTTTTATGTTTTGTGTATACAGTGTGTGTGTGTGTGTGTGTGTTTTTTAATTTATATAATATTGAAGCATCAAGGTTTGAGAGGATGTAGTGTTTTTACTGGTGGGTGAATCTCTACATTTGAACCACAGCTTGTGCCTCAAAGTTCTTGTGTGTGTGTGCTGAATAAACAGCCAAGCAGAGGGATGGGGATTCATTTGAGCTTGTTTATTTAGGTTATGTACAATAAAGCTTCATCACACGAGCCTTCTCAAAAACTGTACAACATCCCTCACATCCACAAAAAGAAACAAACACTATCTTGACCAGCTGAAAACTGTGGTGGGCAGTCATAGTGTAAGTGCAGTTTCAAAGGGAAGGGATGGGGGAGCAGAAGCATGTGATTTAGAGTTCAGTGGAAGAGCACATAGTAACAGCAGCAGCAGCAGCAAAAGCAGTGCTTCTCACGCCAAAAGAGAAGTTTACAGAGTGAACTCCTCCCATTTTCTCATTGGTCCCCAAAAACCCTCAGGTTAAACACCAGACAGATGGGCACACAGGCTACACATTTTTAAAGAGAAAAGAAGAGAAATCACAGACATGGGGATAGGCTTCGATTATCAGCTTTTCTACAAAAATACAGTATTGCACAAAAAATCTGGATATACAACTGCGAGAGATTGACAAGAATAGCAGCCAGTAAGCCAATATCTACATAAGCAACATATTTATTACACACAAAAGAAGAGGAAATGTGCCTTTCTTTTCTCTGGGTCTTGGTGATTACCTATATTGTCCCGTTAGCTTGAGCGAGACTTTTTGGAGTAACTCTACATTAAATAAAAATCTGCCTTCTGCTAACTTGCACTCAGCTGGTGTTCAATGCAGTTTGGGTGATGTCTTGTTTTTTTTCATACTTGCTGAATCTACCATCAGTTTGTTTTTTTTCTTCAAGCAAGAAAATCTAAAGATGACCTAAAGCTGTGGTCCAAAACCTCTGTAATGGTACCATGTCAGGACCATGAGGAAACAATACGATACTGCTTATAGGTACAACATTATAGGCTTTATAGATTATTTTGCAGGTATCTTGAACTTTTGTAAGTAGGTAATCAGTATGCAAGCTCATCACCCACATATCCACTTGATCTGCAAATGCTGTGTTCCTATGCCTGCTTAAATGAGCTTGCTAACATGAAAAACAAAAACTTTGAGAGAGCTTGAAAGTTTCCTTAAGTGAAGTGGGAGAGCTAAAAGGCCAGTGTGTGCGTGACCGTCTCCTGTGTTGGGAAGTTTGGAAACCATTCATTTCATATATACTGAGGCCTTAACCCTACTTTTTCCTAAATACTCTTCAAAAACCCCTCAGAGAAGGTATAAGTTGTTAGGCTGTGTTCAGACCACCATCAGAACAGTGTAAAAAAAAATGCAGCTCCCTTATTAAGATGAATGAGGGTACTCTGGAAGCCAAGCAGGGGTGCCAATGCAAGGTCTCTATCGTGAAACGCCTCCTTTTGCCTCAGTGCAATGCAGTTTCAACTGGCAAGTTGAAACTGCATCAAATACCGCAAGTGCACATTCCTGGTAAATTACTATGTAATGTGAACAGTATATTTCTACTGTTACCCTTATAATTGTAAGGGCGAAAGGGTGTTTCTCTGATAAAAGATCCTTCCTTGTAACATTTACCACTGTGCAATGTTTTACTGTCTGATGAGCCTTTAAACCCATTGATCTATAACTTCAATAGGACTTACGGGATTGTGATTCATCATCTCATTTTTTTAAACGCAGGGCTGTTTTTGGTCTGAATGCCTACTTATGTGGTCTAAATTTCCTTTAATGGACTTTTCCTAGTACGCATGTTGAACATCACAAAGAAGGAAACCAAAACCTGCTGCCTGCAGTTGATATGTTTAGAAAGATACAAACTCACTTTCTTTGGGGTGAAACTGCAATATAGCGATAAGAATAAAGAAAGAAAAGGACATCGCCACCAAAATAGCTTAAGAACATTTTCAGTGTTTTAGTGTAGATTTTTCCTTTCCAAACACATATTTTCCAGTGTCTCTCTAAGGGTGTAGCTTTGACAGGCTACATTAATGCTTGATGTTGGAAATGGGGGAAGACAGTGCCACACTGCTGATACACAAAACACAGGAAGGGCTAAACATACATTCATTTGTGCATTAAAACAACTCATGAAGGCAAATGATCTGTACTGAATCACATCATGACTTTCTAAAGCATGGAAACACACGCACACACATTAAAGCAATTAAATAAATTTTAACATCTTGAGAGTCCCTGGTTAACATTCATTCAGAGATCAATCAAAAAAAGTCAATTATATGCTTTTCATTAAAGTTTTGATCAGTCTGCAATGTGCTATAGTTTTAGCAAGTGGTGGAATGTTCAGAACAAAACGTGACTGGGAAAGACAATGAAATTATAACCAATAAGATTAAATACATCAAAAGAAAGGGGCAGATTATTAGCTACCACCAATAATTATACAGCTGAAATCCCAAGAGCTCTAATTGGAGCCAAAATTCAAAATGTTACAGCAAAAAAAGAGGCTCAAAACAAAAGATATATGACCGTTTGCAGTGTCCTTGCAGAGATGTCTCTACCTGCTTTCTGTAGTAGTATTCACACTGTCACCTTCATATTGTTACACACAGCAAACAAATATTGAACAATTATTTTCCTTCTCCAAAGTTAAGATGATTTAGACAAGTAGACCACAGCAATGTGCACATTTTATAAAGTCCTTAATGTCAACGCAGTTACAGACAAAAAGCAAACTGAATTAAATGCTTACAATGACATGTTGGAGCCACAGAAAAACAGAACTGGAAGATAAACATGCAGCACTACTGAGGGCAGATAATAGCATAGCTCTCAAGCTTCCCTTTAAACCAAGAGCATGGAAACGACGTCACATTGAGCAAAACAAAACATCACTAATAGGTTCAACTCTTAGGGAGGAAATTCCTTTACCCATCCATTCTTTTTCACATTAAAATAAAAAACGTGAATCAAACACTGGACCCAACAGCCGCGATATTTCAAATGAACTTCCACAATCTTAAAAAACAAACAGCCCAAAGCACTTGTTCCTCATCTCTCTCTTTTCTAGTCTTATTTAGTGCAGTGCCTCCACACAGATCTGCTCCTCAGTAATGTCATCCAGCAGCTGCACCTCCACAGGGCTGCATGTGTCACTGTCATAGACCTCTGTCACCATCAGGGCCTCTTCCTCCAGCCCTTCTCCTTTACCCTTAAAGCCTTGCTGCTCTGAAGGAGAGGTGCTCTCCACAGACTCCAGGTCCTCAATGCCTGCTCGGTAATGGATCATTAGCAGGGTGAGGGCCTGGAGTCTCTCCCCAGACTTTGCCAAGGCAGTACTAATTAGGGCCTTGCGTCGGGCATCTGTGGCCTCCCTCTCCTCCAGTAGGAGGGCGTTATTGTGCTCCAGCTCCTGGTCAATTTCCTGTTGAAGTTTATCCAGCATCAACTCCAGCTTCTGGGAGCGCTCATCTGTGGGCAGCCCCCGGTACAAGTCACGACCTATCTCCTTCACAGCAATGAACACACTGTCATCCAACCCACCTTCCTTGCGTACAAGTTTACTGCTGCCACAACTGCTGCCAGGTTGCTTTGAGGGGCTGGCACCACTGGTGTAGGTCTCAGTATCACTGCTCTCATTGTCTGAAGTGTTTGGGGTATGCTTCGGTGAGGGTTCCACCACTCCAGGCACCGCATCAGCCACTTGTTCAACCAGCCGAGTCTTCGGGACCTGGCGGAGGTTAAGCAGGCGAGAGCTGGTGTTGATGATATGGCGTGTTAGGCCAGTAGTGGCCCGGTTTATAGTGGATTTGGCTTCAGGGTCAGCTCCACGACGTTCAGTTGCTGCCACACAGAAGGGATTCTCAGCAAGGCACTTGTCCTGGCACTTCTTGTGGCAAACGTAGGCGCAGATCATACACTGAGACGCCGCCTTGGTCCAAACCTTCTTCTTGCAATATTCACACCAGGTGGGGTTCTGGAACTGGGTGTCCTGGAAGTTGTGACGAACTTCAACTAATTGAATGTTGCTGTAGGCCAGGTCATCACGCGGTGCTGAGGGGATATGCTCCTTCTCTTTCTCCCTTAGATCCTCATCATGGAGACTCCCCTGCCGCTCCCTTTCTGCCAGCCCCCCAGGATACTCTAACTCACCCTCAGCTAAGTAACAGAAGTTCAGAGTAACATCTCCGTAACACAACTTCTCATTGAAGCCCTTGTGGGTGCCGAGGCTGCGTAGCGCGGTGCGGCTGACGTTAGCTCTAGGCTCTGGAGGCCCCAATCTAAAGGTGCTCTGGAACTCTGCTGAAGATGTGGCCATACATTCCAGGGCTACATGCTCCAGCTGAAGGCTGACATGACCCAGGCACAACAAACTGCCAAGCTTAAAGGGATCTTTGCACCACAGGGCCACATTAAGGTACTTCTGATTGCTCTCTACCTCAAAGACCACAGAGGCCTTGGCCCAGTGTGCTGTCTGATTACGAAACATAGTCTCTGGGGATTCCCAGAAAGAGTGGTCTTCCAGACTGTCCCGTGTGCTGCAGGAGCTCTCTGAAGCTTTGTCCTTTGCTTGATCGGCTTTGCTGCTGCTGGACACAGTAGAAGGGACTGCCAGGTCATCACTGGACTCTGCTGGCTTGGTAGACTGCTTCGCCTCAACCTGTTTGACACATGTCTTCTCAGCGCAAGCCTTGTCTTCACTGGCTCCAGTGAGAGGAGCTTTTTCTGGAGATTTTTCAGAAGCACTGATGACAGTATTCGTGGTAGGAGCAACAGGGGCATTAGTGGTTGTAACAGTATCAGTGCCTTCCAAAAGACTGTTTTCTGAGGAGGCTGAAGTCAACCTTATCTGAGGTCTTGGTGGCACTGGGGGGCGAGAAGGAGGAGGCGGGGGAGGAGCGGTGGGGCGTTGCAGACCCTCCCCTGGATCACTACTGGTCTTATGTGGTGAGGGCTTTGGTGATTCTTTGGGCTGGGGCTTTAGTGGTGACTGGAGACCCACTAAGTTTAACTTGCGGTTGAGGATGGGTGATATGGTTCCAAGGGGCTTAGAGGCCAAGTTGGCCACAGTCCTTTTGGGGCTTTGGTTTACTGTAAGAAAGGAATCATCCTTAGTGTCACTGGTATTTGTGGTACTTATGTTAGGGCCAGTCTGGAGTCTGGAGTCCACAATCAACTCTTCAAATTCAGAGTCCATATCTTTGCTGTCAGATATGTCAGAAAGGGTGGTGATGGGGGCCGGGTCTTCCTCATAACCCCCTGGCTGGGGAATGAAACCAGTTTCCTCAAGCGGCCCAAACCCTTCTTGAAGGGTTCCCAGGCTTCCTAAAGAGGAAGTCTGGTGACGAATTGGTCTCTCATAAAGTACCACCACCCTGTCTCCAGCCTGCTTCAACAGTTTGGGCACTTGAACCGAAGATGTCACTTTTATACCTGTCAACAGAAACAAAAACAGGAAATGGGTTTCTCATCAGTAGCACAAAGATCTGAATTAAAACATCCAAAAATGTTTTGCTAATTAAGAACGGGTTAAGTAACACATCTCAAACCTCCGATGGCAATGAGGCGATCACCCTTCTGCAGGTCTGCCAAGGCTGCAGGGGAGTTGGGCGTGACCGTCTCAATGCTGACATGCACTGCATCGCCGTCACTGGCAGGGATGTGTCTGAATGTCATCCCCACACTGCCACATGGCCCCTTGATAACCTCCGTCTGATGCATACATGTAACAAGAGAAAACAATGAAGACAAGCATTGATTTAGAGGTTTTAGACCACATTTGTTTCTAACTTATACTTAATATAGTGGTAGCACTGTAGTGTCAAATCAAATTAACAGATCTAAGAGATTTGAGATTTATTTTCCTCCCCATCAACCAAAAAAATAAATGACTTGTTCTGCATTTACCTTACACCATGGCTCACCAAAATCATTACATCAATATAAAAGAATAAAGATTTAAAAGCCTGGAGGTGATCATTCAGTTGTGTGTGTGTGTGTGTGTGTGTGTGTTCACGGCTACTCTCGCATGCTACTGGACCCATCAGTCTAATATTTTTTGTGCATTTGAGACTGTATGCTCAAGGGCCCATCGTGGCTGCAGTGCTTCCAGAACCAATTTTATTAAATGCTCTGCCGTATACCACCAGTCAAGTAATAACATATTTACTAGAATACAATGCACAATGCATTTATTGCAACAATACTTTTATTGTTAATTGTCCCCATAAATAATTGCACATTTTTATATGCATATTAGTATGATATATCAAATTCATTGATATTGGATATATTTTAGTATTATTAAATCGTTGAAATATTATTCATTCACCGCAATGACAAAATGTGCTTAAATTGAAAAACACAGAATTCAGAAAAATGAACAAGGAAAACACGGAATTTGGAAAAAAAATCAAAGGAATTGGGAAAACATTTTAAAACTGATTTCATAGGGCCCTAAAATGATATGCCGTCTCTGCAAAACAATAGAAATGACAATAAATTGTTGAAAATAAGACAAATGCTTCTCGCGGAACACTGACATCTGCCTCCAACACTCTGATGAGAGAGGGTAGCAATTCTGTGGCAGAAGAGAGAGCTGCAATTAAACCCCCACCCGCCTTAATAACAGCCACCTCACACAGCCCAAGTCATATATCTCACAACACACCTGTTGTGATGTGGAGGTGACCTGCTTTACGCCTGACAAGTCATCTATCAAATGACAGCACTTGTACAGTAGCAACACATTCAAGACTCCTACGCTGGTGATCAACGGTGTTTGTAAAACCAATTTTAACTGTCACTGGTGGAGATTGTCAGCTTACTGGCTGCAGATATGGTGGAATTTTTCTGGGTACAGAGAAAGGGCTAAATGAGGAGGATGAGAAAGAGGATGAAGGCGGTACAGGTGTCCTGGTTTAAAAAGGCAGAAACCGTAGACAGAGACGAATGACGGCAATTTCCCCTGCTGTCATTTGTTACAGTTCTGCTGGAAGGCAGTGATTGAGTTAGGGTTAGCTATAAATAAGCAGATGTTCTATACAAGCTGGCGGGAGGGGGGGGGNCAAGTTCACTGAAGGCTGATGGACGGTCTTTATCCATTCTAATGGTACTAGTTAGTAGGCTTCACTAAAACTACACTTCATCTACACCTATACTGCCATTAACATACAGCTCAAGTACAGAGCTGAGCGCAGGAAACAAAAACATGTTTGACCAAACAATGCTGCAGTGTTATGGTTGTCAGATAAAGATGAATTGGAAATGACAGAAAACATGACAAATGTCTTCACTAAGGTCGAACACATTGTAGCCTAAGGTCGCAAGGGGTTGAGTAAGGCAGAAACTTTGCCAAAGTTTGTGAGGTCTGACCATTTGCATAACTGATGCAATCAAACCGCCGTATAACACATTCAGTTTCATTTGTTTAATTCACAAAATCGTTACAAAAGACTACAAAAATACGTAAGTCCTGCTGTGGGAATCAGTAAATGAACGCAGAACAATTTTAGCAGTGTCAGTATTAGGGGACCCAGAGCAGCTCTGTCCTGTGACAGAAGTAAGAAGAACAGTGTAACATGAAGTTAGATACTGAAAAATGTCTTCCCAGCGATTCCCAAACTGTGGTGCGGAAGGGAAAATGTAATGGTGGTGTAGAAGTGTAACAACTACAACAATTCATTTTGTGGAATTTTTCATGAAATAAAAACCTAAATTGAAAACTTTCCTTTGTAAATTAAATTAAAAACATTATTATTAATAGTTAGCTCACAGGAAATGACTCACACACTGCTGTACTGACAAATCCTCAAATGGCTCCTCTTTTTGTCCCTGTTATCTGTTTGTGAGCCTATACCAGGGTGCGATTTGTGAGAAAACAGAGGGGGGATGTTTTGAAATGTTTTTTTTTTTGTCACGAAAATATCCCCACCACACATCACAGTATGAGAAAAGGTTTTATTGCCACTTTTACTTTTTAAAGTAATAAATATAACGTTACATCGTGATGCAGATTTGCAGTGAAAACGCAGAAAAGACAGATGCATGCTTTAACTCTGAAGTACAGTGAGTGTGGTAAGTGGAGAGTGACTGATTTAAAAGCCGTCACTTTCAAGAGTGTCACTCAGTGAAACCTTGTAGCTGTGACTTCAGGCTTGTTCACTGGTGTAACACGGACTAGGCTGCTCGTCATCATAGAAACACATCATCATATTTTGGTATTTATTGCACCTTCAGAAATATCAGCTGCCTTCCCTTCAACACACAACTGTTGATTACTATTATTCGTTAAGTGTAACCAAGATCGATCTATTGATCTATCTATCTATCTATATATATATTTATAGAGTGAGGTGAGGCGCAGCATATTAGGTGGGACATGTCATGTGCACGTCAACATTACCTTATCAATTAACATTTATGTAGATAATTGATTTTTGACATCTGTGAAAATGTTCAATTAATCTGATTTTAGGTCAAATGGTCCAGAATGAACAGAATATTAATTTTGCAGTTTATTTTGAAAATGTAATGTAATTAGATTGTTGATTTTGGTAACATTTATTTTTAAAATTAATTCAGAGTAATTCATTATTATTATTATTATTATTATTATTATTATGACTGTGTTTCTCCCTCTGTAGGCATTTGTATTTGTACATGAAAGTACTGGACCAATTAATAAAATTCCAATACTGGTAAATCCTCCGAAATCACTTTTACGTGCCACTTAACAACAAATACATTCGTATGAAATGTGTTCCTAAAGACACTGTCTCCAGTACATTAATTAAGGGTTTATATGTTATATTTTTTGATGTTTTAAGGACTTGTGAATACCCTTTCTTTGCTAAGAGTTACTGCCTCACCATTTGAGGTGTGTGTGTGTGTGTGTGTGTGTGTGTGTGTGTTCTTGTTTTTCTATCCCGGTGGGGACCATGACCTGAAATATCACTC
>JAPMOB010230225.1:0-19411 GCA_029875015.1 Lepomis gibbosus
ATAGTAGAACAGCTTTCTCAAGCAGTTTGTGATGCATTTTGGAAACAGGAGATGAGCCCCTGGTCTAATGCCCCACCTGGGTTGAAACCTGGCTTGAAACCCGTTCGCACACATATTTTAAATGCCTTCGGCAGAATTCAAATGAGCCATTTTAATCTAGATTAATTTTAAAATTAATCTAGATTAATCTAGATTTTTAAAAAAAATCTATGCCCACCCCTAATAAATATATTGAAATTAATAACTCGTTATTAAAGATCAATTTTCTGATAGACTCATTGTTTAAACCCTACTTTAGTAACATCAGTTTGTGGTGATATGATCTAATTGTATTATGATTTTCTTAACCAAATTAACAATAGCAACAAAATTGCAATTAAAAGAACAACAAAATGCAAGGGTGAGGGTTTTGTTTTACTCATGTGAAAAGTTTTGTCTGAAGTAATGCATAAAAAATGAACACAGTTCATAGCGTTGAACATCGGTTTGATAATTGTAAAGTAACATCCATATACTGTATTTGCCATATTGTGATAAACTGATATCTGGAAAATATTCTTCTATATTCTATCACCCAGCCAATGATAAAACACTGTAAAGACATTATGCCAACAGGTTTGGTCAACATCACAAACAGTGTCATTTTGTCTTTGCGAGGATAATGTCACTCAGATTTGTGTGACAGCCAGAGATTTATGAATGTAGCCCAGGAGGTAGAGCTGGTCTGCCAACCACACCTAGACTGTGTAGTATTTTAGAAACCACAGTGAGAGAATGAGGAAGACTGCTGCCAGTTTATACAGCTTGTTCATATGCTTCCCACTCACTTTAAGCCAAGTTTTCTCAGACATGGGAATGGGACTGAAGGTGGGGTTGTTTAATATACAGACTGGGCTGTGAGAGATTAGACCTATACCGGTATGTTTGTTCTATAATATATGTTAAAAGGCAGAAAAAAATAGGGGGAAAATGTCAGCTTTTTATTTTATATATATTTATATTATATTTTAATTGGAATTCTTTTGAAAACAGAATACAAATGAATGCCATGCTCTAACTCACATGACAATTTCAAAACTCTATTAGCTTACAAAAAATTGGGGATCTAAAACCAGAGTCATGGTCAGAATTGGTTAAGAAAAACCTGCCATAAGCAAAAACCTTCTAAACGAGTAGTGTCTCATTTGGTTGTCACATCTGTTGTTTAAATGAATACATGACTGACAGATGGTCCTTGGGATACCCTGTAGTAGTATGCGGTGATAAACTCGGTGTTGCAGTCAGTTGGCTCAGTGAAGACATGCCACAGAATTGAGTGTGCCTGAGACATACAGCCCAGTTTAGAGTCAGGGACAGCACAGGTTTGAATTACCCTCAACCACCCCATAAAAATAAGGATTCGGCTGACAACAAGACAATCTGGTGGACTGACTTACTGACTTAATGACTGCTAGCCACACAGACAATGCATTATGCATTCAGCTGCCAGTTTATTAGGTATATTTTGTCTACCTCATTTATATCAATCAAGCTAGACTAAATATAAAACATCTGTGTATTAGTAATAATAACACGTACTTTCAGTTCCAGTTAATCTACCAATCATGTTATCATTTAATTGAGAAATCACTGGGTCAATAATAGAGCTGAACGATTTTGAAAAAATATCTAATTGCGATTATTTTGATTGACATTCAAACTGCTAAATGATTTCCAATATAAGGGAACGATGAGTTTTGTCATCATTATTGTCAATTTCATTAAAAACTCTCCTGTGACTATAGTGTGATTTTTGAGGGAATTGGTGCAAAACAAAGATATTTTCTTAAGTCTGTAGAATATGATGTGTAGATTGGAATCAAGTGGTATTTTTTTTACACACTTTTCACCCTTAACAAATATTGCTCCTCCTGCGATTTGAAAACTGCAGTAGACCATATTATGATTTCGTTAAAATTTTGATTAATTGATCAGCCCTAGTCCATACTATAAAATAGTTTAAATGTCCATCAGTTTCCTTAACTACAATTTGACATCTTCAAATGTCCTATTTTGTCCAATCAACAGACTAAAACCCAAATGTATTAAGTTTTCTATCATAACATACTATGAAAACCAGCAATTTCTGACATTTAAAATGCTCAAACTAGAACATTTTTGGCAATTCTGCTTGTGTATGACATACACAATTAATTTATCCAAATTGTTAGTGATATAATCAATCGACAAATCAATTAATAAACTAAAATCTTTTCGGCTGTAGTCAACTTAACATAAGTCAAAAGCACTACAAACAAGAGCTTCCAAAATGTCCAATAAGTTGAGTTAACACCTCCCTAAAACAGTTTTAACAAAACCATTATAACCTTCATGAACATAGGATTTATTACTGAGCTGCTGGATTCGCCTGGATTCGGTTTAGCAAACCTAATAAACTGGCAACGGAGTGTAATTAGGAAACCCTCCCAACAGTCCAGGATGTAAAAAAATATAGGCTTAACACATCTTAAAGTTAAAGTCCGGAAAGATGTGCGTCATGCCAGCGTTGATACATTGAGTTTATTACTCTCACTTTTTACTTTTAAAACTGAAACTAAAAACGAGATGTATATGTTCCCGAAAATTTCCCCTACTCGTCCTGCCAAGAGACTGAAACAAAAACGAAGATAACCTAAAATCAAACAACGACTGTTAATAATGTCAACTAAATGAACTGAACAAGGTAATACGCCTTCTTCTCTCAGCTGTTTGTGTTGTTCAGTGCAAAACACAACATCCTCAAGCTGTCAAAGCAAGGCGTCAAGCACAGTGCTTAAACAAAACTGCCTAAAACATGCAAGCCGAAGAAAAACTGTCGATATTCGCTTTTGATGTTTGATTTTTGACAAAGACCTTTGCGATTGTCACGAGTTTATTTAGTGAGTTAACAACAACAAACGCCGCTAACTGCTAACTGGCTAGCTAGTGTTTCGCTGTAGCAAGCAAGCGAAACAAACGGTATTTTGGAGAAAGGTTGACTTGTCAACCTCACATATTATACACGAGAGTGTGGTATATGAAGAAAGACACATATCTGCCCTACCGGGAGTTTGGGGTTCACTTCTCCCTTACAACGGTGACAGAAAAACCGATGCGGTGAAACAGCCGCAGCCTCCGCCATCTTCCCCAAGACCAGCACAAACACTGACGTCGGTCCTCCACAAACTAAAGACAGCTGTCCGCCTCCAGCCCGGCATGCACCGCGGCACCGCTGGGCAAATCAAGCGAGTACTCCCGAAGAGCGGAAGTGTTCATGTGTTGACATGCGAGGAGTCGCATGTGTTTAGTCTACAGTCTGTGGGAAGCAAGGAGCAAGGACTGCGTCTGTCCAGAAACTTGACTGTCGAAAAGGTTTGTGAAAATAGTGAAGTAGCAGATGTTTCGGATGACATATTGTTCAGGTGTGTAAACGTTAAGCTAGCTATGATGCAAGTTGTTTGCACTTACAGCTCATCGTTCACTTATAGCCATGCGACAGTGAAAATAAGCTTGCTGGCTTCTTATTCCTTCAAACTATTCAAGATATTTATTTCTGAACTGCTGACATTAACATAGTGTGTGTGTGCGCGTGTGCATGTGTGTGTGCGTGTGTGTGTGTGTGATTCAGAATCAGCTTTATTTGCCAGCTATGTGTACACTTATGCTTACTCATAGAATCAAGAATCAGACACCACAGATTAATATACTGAACACACATATACACACCATAAACCAAAACAATAAGAACAGCAACAACATTGTAGACAGATGGGGACAATAACCAACTACTAGGTGTGCTGGTGTTATGTACGTGAGGTTCTTTATCAAGATCTTTATTTGCCATGTGTAAAACAGTTACAGTGAAGCAATTTTTGGCAATAAGATTCTTGCTCTCAGGGCTCCTTTCAACAACGCTTATACACTGTATAAAATAAAGTAAAAAGGAGAATCTAAGACATAAATTAGCGCAGAAGTAAGATTTAAAATATAATACTGCTATAGACTGGTGCACTGTAGTGATAAAATAAATAAACTGTAATGTAGACAGTTTGTGTTTATGTGTAATGAGAACCGGATGTAGCAAGTAATGCAATATATATAATGCTGTGGTAGTTTAACAGCTTGTAAATGTAAAAAGGTAGTAAAATAAATGTATGTATACCGTGATTTGTGCAGGTATAAACAGGTAGTGTATATATTATATACAGAGATTTAAATAATTTAGTAACATTAAGTGAAAGTAAAGGCAAAGTGTACCACTGCAACATCTAACCAGGCAATGGGCAGTTCAGCTCAAGATTCTTAGTCCAAACAAATCTCTTAACTGTTGTTGATG
The DNA here is from genome assembly GCA_029875015.1 of Lepomis gibbosus. Classification (NCBI taxonomy): domain Eukaryota; kingdom Metazoa; phylum Chordata; class Actinopteri; order Centrarchiformes; family Centrarchidae; genus Lepomis; species Lepomis gibbosus. The sequence goes on from JAPMOB010230225.1 coordinate 4,355, forward strand.
CCCTAAAGAAGCTCTCCAGTGATTTAGTAATCAAAGCAGCAGAGGCCAAGATATTTTGATTTTTGGTTTGTCAGTTATGTAATGGCCAAGCTCCAAAAAATGCTGTATGTTACTGGTATTGAATAACTATTTGGGTAATTGATTCATTGTCATATTTCAGGCAAATGTGCCAAACATGATTTGGTTCAATTGGTTCTCAAATGTGAGGATTTGGGGCTTTTCTGTGTTACATCATTGTAAACTCAGGCATGTTTCTGCTGTCTCTCAGCCATGCCACTTTGCTCTATACAACATAAGGAAAATCAGGCCCTACCTCACTCAGTATGCCATGCAGCTTCTGGTACAGGCCATGGTTATCTCTCGCCTCTGCTATTGCAATGCCCTCCTAGCAGGTCTTCCAGCTTGTGCGGTGAAACCCTTGCAAATGAGAACGCAGCAGCGCGTCTGGTTTTTGATCAGCCCAAAAGCACTCATGTCACTCCATTACTCATTGACCTCCACTGGCTCCCCGTGGCCTCCAGAATCAAATTCAAGTCACTAATGCTTGCATACAGAGTGACTACTGGGTCTGCACCCATCTACCTTAACTCCATAATACAAACATATGTTCCTTCTCGCCCACTACACTTCTCCAACGAACGCCGCCTGGGTCTGCCATCCCTTCACAGAAAGAAATTCCAGTCCCGGCTGTTCTTATCTGTGACACCACGATGGTGGAACGAGCTACCACACGCCATCAGAGCAGGGGCGTCCCTCTCTAACTACAAGAAGCTCTTGAAATCTCATCTCTTCTGAGAACACTTCCTCTTTTAACACCTCTATCTCCTCACCTCTAACATGCACTTCCTGTGCTCTTCTTCTTCTATCCCCTACAATTAGCTTGTATTGATTGCACTTTATTGTTTTGATTGCACTTTTTGCTAAGTCTTACTTCCTTCCCTAGGTATTTACCCCCATTGATGTGATATGTACTATGAGCTCTTACTAGTATTTATTGCTGCTCTTACTAGTATGTATTGTCAGTTCTAGATCTGTATTTGATGCTCTGTTGATGCTTGTATATGTTGTTCCTCAAATGTAAGTCGCTTTGGATAAAAGCGTCTGCCAAATGAGTAAATGTAAATTTAAACTGAATATTTTGAGTTTCGGACAGTCAGTGGGACAAAACAGACTACATCACCTACCTTGGACTCTGGGAAACAAATATTTTTCACTATATTTTGACATTTTATATATCCAGTGATTGATGTTGTTGAGCTTTATTTATTCAGGAAATCTAATTGAGATCAAGATATTTTTTGCATGATATGGTATAGATTCTTTAAGTCTCTGAACTGAGCATAGCACCGGTGTAAATAACAACATATTGTCATTTTAATGATTAAATGAATAATGGATGAGTTCTATTGAGCTGCTTCAGTTTTGAGATCCTGATATGTGCATGCTTGCTCACTGTCACACTGTCATGGCTTAATGGTACAATAGAATAAAACAGAGCCATCGTTGTTATTTTTAGTAACACCTGTGTTGTGAAAAAGGTCCTTCGCTCCAAAAGATGTTCCCTCATTTGGTGGTAGAAAACTTGCAATGCATGCAATAGCAAGATAATGCATCAGATGATGCAGCATGATGTGATTGCTCTTTCCCCATTTATTTTTGCAATATCCAAGATGTAAATTTATCATTTCTGTTTGTATATTTTTCATATAGCAACACCTAGCAACCAGTGTTTTGCACATAGCAACAGTAGTCCTCCTCTGGCATAATACATTTCACACATTATGTAAAAGGCAGTTATTTTAATGTAAAACCTTCCATGAAGTGTCTTTTAAAGTCTTTGTAGTCAGTGGCCCTTTACTTGGCAAGCTCTCAGGTCCTAGTTATGCTTCTAATTACTGCTTTATTGGAACCAGTAAAGCAAAGTCGACATTGCAGTATATGTTGAATATTAATAGGACATAGACAGAGCTATATTAATTGGTGTGTTGATACAGGTGCTTAATGTAGGTTGTTAGGGAAACTTATACTTCATCTGCATTTTCCTGTGTATTTGTCTGCGCAGATGACTGCCCAGGAGGTACGTCTGTGTGGTCTCCTGCTGCGGGAGCACTTTGGAGAAGTGGTGGAGAAAGTGGGAACACACCTGCTCAGAAGTGGAGCACAGAATTTAAGGACCATCATTCATGAGACTGGCATCTCACTGGACCTGGTACCACTCCACTACACTACACTTATCTAGACTGTTACAGTTGCTGCTTCACACCATACATTCTATATTAAGTATTACATACACAGCTTCTCAGCATTTATCCGTCCAGCCTTTGTGGTTACATTACCATTAATATCGAGTGCATTTACATACATTATTATTATTATTATTATTATTATTGCTATTATAGCAATAACTATTATAATATGTACTTATTCCGCTTTTGCAACAGTAATTTTTTTCATTGTCCATTCAAATACAAATCCCTGCATACCTTTACATGACGGGTAGGTTTCTGCCCCAGAAACCAGATTACATGGCCATGTTAAGCCATAGCTGTGAAATCTGTTTAGAAAGATATGTTATGTCATCATGAGTGAAACGGTGCTGGGCAGAATGGAAACATAACAATAAGCTTTTGCATGTTTTTTATACAATATTAGCAAAAAGATCACATTCATTTATTAAAAGAAAATCTGATTACTGACAACACTGCTGTTTACTGGGCTAAGTAGCACCTTAGATGCTGTAGCAATATGTTACATACAACATACAAATACATTTTCTGCCTTAATTTCATAAGTAAACAGTTTTTGTACGCATGTAAAGGTAGTCATGATGGTAAAGCACCCCTTCACTCCCTTTTTCTGTCTCACTGTAGGTAAAGAAGTCCCTGTGTGTGCTCGTGCAGCATGGGGTCTGTGTGTTCAGCTCCGGCCGCAAAGGCACTGGGAGCCCCACAGAGTATCGGACTAACTGTGATCGCATTCTGAGAATCCTGCGATACCCGCGCTACATCTACACAGCCAAAACCCTGTACGGTGACACCGGAGAGCTGATCATAGAGGAGTTACTACAGAGGGGTGACATGACCATGAGCAACACGGTTAAGACAGTTGCCGACCGCCTCACACAGAACATGGAGGGTCAGTATCTCAGTGTCTGTATCAATGAAAGATTGTAAAAAAGTTTTCATGTCTCCCACAGTTTTGTGAAGTCACGTTTCAAAGCCTAAATTTAGGTTTAACTACTGGCTGCTAGACAGAAAATCAAGATTGTTTTATCAGGCAGGCAGGATAAAATATAAACTGCAATAGCATTTTCTCTTTGTTCATCCTGTTGGTCTAGAGGGTCGCAGCATGGATTACAGTGAAGTGTCTAATGCCTTCTCGAAACTAGTGGAGACCCATTTTCTTCAGCGCTGCCCTCCAATGGCGGTAGCAGGAACAACAGCCAGTGCTACCCCAGCTACCCCCGCAACCCCTGGTACTCCTGCTACCCCTGTTAGCACCGCCCTGCCCACACCAGAGAGCTTCCCTGACTGTTACAAGGTACCTCACGTGACACTCATAGGGCGAGGCAAACGCCAACTCTCCAGTGAGGATGGAGACGACCAAAGGAATGCAAAGAAGGCAAAATTAGATTCAGAGGTGAGTGTTTGGAAAATTTCAGTTCCACATTCAACACATTAAACACATTTGCTGTACTTTTAAAACTACAGTTACCTCTCAATGTCTCTGTCACTTGCATATCATATCAAATAATATATATGTGTCTGTCTCATCTTTTGTGCTCAGACACATGGTGATGAGGGGATTTACTGGCAGGTGAATTTTGAGAGGTTCCATCTCCACTTCAGAGACCAGGCCATCATCAGTGCCGTAGCCAACAAACTGGACCAGGTGAGGTTTGCACAAGGACACTTAAACTATGTTATTTAAAGGTACAATGTGTAAGATATGGCCAATTTTATTTTGTTCAAAATATTCAAAAAATTAAATAACATTATCAACAGAATGTGAAGAAGAGACTGTTCTGACGTTATATCAAAGATGTCTTATGTATTGCATAGATCTCTACTGAAGTTAGCATGCTAGCCCTGGCCCATCCTGTCTTGTAATACCACTTTGTAGCTCAAGTGGCGACAGTCTGGTATAGCTCAGGCTTCCCTCCTGTAAATTTAGCTAAGAGACGTGAGCAAGCAGCAAGTTTGGTATGTTACACAAGCTTTTTTAGTCTGAAAAATTAAATAAACTCTTAAAATGTCAAGAAAGGACATATTGCACCTGTTCCCTTATCAAAACAAAAAATACAACCCTACACCTTCTGAATTCAAGTTTTGCTCTTTCATCAAACTAATTGCCTTGTTAACTCTTCATACAACACACTTCATTCAAACTCAACAGAAACAAAGTAAAACTTGCCAAAACCATTGTGGTTTGTCATAAGGCTATTAGGATCGCTAAGTTAGCCGCACGGCTAACTGAGCTTACTGGCTAATTGCAGTTAGAAACATTTATAACCTGATATATGAGCTGATGCCTCCTATTTTTTTGAAGTATGATGACAGATGTAGAGTAGTCTCAGTTCTTACACATTGTACCTTTAAGGAACTTATCATTCTTTCAGAGAGTTAAATGAGACTGATTCCACTCTTATATTTGTCATATGAAACAGCCAGCAGCTGGTTAGCATAGCAAGCATAAAGACTGGAAATAGGCTCTGTGCACAAAAAACATAGCCCGCCTATCAGCACATTTAAAGCTCACAAATTTTACACGATATATCTCGTCCAGTATTTGCCTGGCAACCTTACTGAGGTCACTGGGCCCTGCCAAAAACTGCACAAATTGTCATTTTAAACATCGGTTTTTGTACATATTAAATAAGATAAACAGTGTTAATTAGTGAGCTTTTTGAGGTGTTGGTAAGTAGATTTTGTTAGTTTTGGACAAGTTAGCTGTTTCCTGCCTTTATGCTAAGCTAAGCTAACCAGCTTCCAGCTGTAGCTTCATCTTTGCTATACATATATGAAAGTAGTATTGATTCCCTTATCGGTCCTGTTTTCTGCACTAGGACCAACTATTATTATGGATGTTTATCATTATAACAATTTTCTTTATTAATAATTTTATCTTAATAATACAGACCAGCAGTGAGATAGTGAGAACCATGCTGAGGATGAGTGAGGTGACGACTTCGCCCACAGCCAACTGCACAAAGCCCCTCTCAGCCAATGAGATCTTCAGGTCCCTCCCAAGTAGTTACAACATCCCCAGGCCCATCTTAGACCAGTACCTCACGCTACTAGTTGATGACCCGGTATGACCTCTACAAGTTACGTGGCATTTTCCAATCTTAGTTTTTAATTCACAACAATCTTTTAGATCTATTTGTCCTTTTCTTTTCCTAGATGGAGTTTGTGGGGAAGGCCGGTGAAAGTGGAGGAGGGATGTACGTTGTTAGTATCCTTTTTAATTTAGAGGGTCCTTGTCAAGAACCAACACAGTGCTTTGTACCATTTAATTCAGGAAACAAAAGGCACAGATGCTTTTCTTAACTCAACTGTCAGATCTTCACAGAGCATTGGCCAATCTGGCTCGGGCGACGCTTGAGTCTGTAGTACAAGAGAGGTGAGTGAGTATGTGTTTTTAATTGCGTATACATTTGATTGTCCTATCACCAGCAAGTCATCATTCATTTTCCATTTTAATCCGTCACCAGATTTGGATCCAGATCAGCTCGCATCTTCCGTCTGTTGCTAAGGAAACGTCATCTCGAGCAGAAGCAGGTGGAGGATTTTGCCATGATTCCAGCCAAAGAGGCTAAAGACATGCTCTACACGCTGCTTTCACAGAACCTAGTCCAGCTACAGGTATATGCTTGATATGTGAAGATGCTTCCACAATTCCTCTGTTTGTAGTTATGTTCTTACTATTAACTGTTACCCAACTCATAACATTTAAACTGATCTACTAGGTCAAAATGGAAAAAGATGATGAGAATGTGAATTGTATCCAAAGTATACTGTATGTTTTGGATTAATTACTGCCTGTTCTCTTCAATCCCACAAACAGAACATGGAAGCGCTTCCAAAACCGTAACTTTGACAAAAATAATAATAATAAAATAATAGCACAATACAAGCTGATCACTGTGATGGATTTAAATATACAAAGCTAGTTTCAAGTCTCCTCAGGCCAATTTTCTTAGTGTATTAACATGAGTGCCTGCCTGGAACATTGGAGTAATCCAAAAACATCAGATCCAAAAACCTACTTTGAAAATTATTTGGCACACTTTTTGAAGATGCACTAAGTGAATGAGATATTTTTAAAACTAGACTTCCAAGGCACTGTTCAATGCAATCTTTTATTCTGTCGGTCTCTGTGGACACTGACGTAGGAGGAATTTAATAAATGTGACCATTTGGCAATTTCACTGACATATTGACAGTTTGAATGGGCACATTTAGATGATTTGAGTCATCAAATTTAAGGAAGCAGGCTGAGTTTTTATTCTTTAATCTACCTACTCATTCTCTCTGAACAGCCATATTTTTTTATTCTCCAGGAAATCCCAAAGACTCCTGACTATGCTCCCTCTCGTACCTTCTATCTTTACACCGTCAACCAACTCCCTACTGCACGAATGCTGCTTCAGAACTGCTACAAGGTAAAACTATGGACAAACTGTATCAGAGCTGTGGATAGAAAAACTACTAGTGGCATGTTTTTTTGTCTTTCATGCTGGGTTTGCATTCAGTAATGTCTTGTCTCTGGACATTTTTCTTTGTGAAGACTGTAGCCAACCTCATAGAGCGACGCCTGTTCGAGAGCAAAGAAAGCAAGTGAGTCCATCATAACTGTATATCCCAATGTCGTGTATGGCTCTTGCAAGCAAGATAATTTCACACAATCAAATTTAAAAAGTTGTCACAGATCAATTGTGGATTGGTTTTATGCTTGACTGACAGGCGTCTGCTGGAGAAATCCCAGCGAATCGAGGCCATTCTGGCATCTCTACAGGCCAGCGGGGCCGAGCCTGAACAGCTGACTGAGGTTGAGGAGATGATCACTGCTCCTGAAAAGCAACAGCTGGAAGCCTTACGGCTTCACATCAACAAGTAGGAGCACAATTCCCTTTCGTACAGGTGGCATTATTGAATCACCTCTTTTGTCTGTTGCTGTTAATACTCTCACCATTGTTCTTTTGCCCCTTCAGGTTAGATTCAGCAGAGAACCAGGTAGATGAAACCATCTTCCTACTAGAATCGTACATCACCTCCACAGCCACAAGTTGAGAGCCAGATGTACGAGCATAGTACCTTTGCTGTTACTTTTTGTAAATGAATACTGTCAAATATGGCTGTTTTATAGTTTATATGGCTGGATTGTTTCAGTTTGGAGTGATATAAAAACTGAGTAGATTATTTTGCTTGTTTTTACCACATACATCAGCAAATGAATAAACTGAGCACAAGAATATTTTAACAGTTTTAATTTCATTTAAGAAAAAACACAAATCTGTAAGACAAACATAAGAAAAAGTGATCATTTCAAATGTGAAACCGTGCAGATGTCTGTATATTAAATAGAAGTATTGTGGTTTAATACAGTTTGAGTTTTCCTTAAAATTAGAAAAAGATTATTTACATAAGTGCTCCCAACCCTGGAAATAATGGGTAGTGCATTATTTTGGACCCTCGTGATGCTCTCTTTGGTCCTAGAGGTCCCTGGTGCATCTGTGTATTGAGTCCGATCCCAGGTCTGTCTCTGTGCCTGGCAAAAGGTGGACTCAAGCGGTAGTCATCAAATAGCAAATATCAGCAAATATGGCAGCTGAAGTTGTGCTCAGTCCTCATGGTTCTCATCCTCACCTCTCTGTTTGCGTGTGAAGAATCCCAGCTGACGAGAATTGAGATAGAGATTGATTTTCTGTTGACAACACATTCATTTTCCTGTAGAAATATGAAGGTAAATGTAACATGAAAATACCTTCCATAGTATGAAAATGATGAGGGCCAGTAGCAGCAAACCTCCAATGATGCTACCAATCAGAATCCACAACGAGATGGGAATCGCTCGGCCCTTTAGCACCTCCAGTACCGTCTACAGAAAAGTAGATGAAGGGAGGGATTAGTGAAAGTAAATTCCCGTTCTGCTACTCAACATCCTGCTCAAAATACTTGACATAGTCTTCTTACCTCCCTCCAGACTATTCCTGTGCCCAGAGTGATGAGGTTAGTCTCCTGAGCTGCGAGGCGATAGGCACCTATTATCCTCACTGACTTGTATTTGGCCTACAAAAAGAGACAGAGGGTGATGAGCAATGTTTGTGTCATAGAACAGAAACATCGGGCTGAAATGACTTCTGTGGGCTGTTGTGTAACTCACGTTTCTGAAAAAATCATCATGAACTCTGCGGCTGACGCGAATGACGGCGGCCTGCCCTCTTAGAAGCTGCTGGACTTCACACACGACCTCAGTGCACCATGACCTGCTGCAGTTCTAAACATATACATACAAGCACACAACCAAACAAACAGCATGTTAATGTGTATACTGATGTTGCACAGTGTTCAGTTGCTGCTGTGGCACCAGGGGCCTCACCAGAATGTCATTCTGCATCATGTCTTCAGGATGAAGGGGGCGTACGTCTCTCTGTCTGGCTTTAAGCTGGGGAAGATTACTCAGCATACTGCAGTTCACTCCTGTGGCCTATGGGGCAATTTAAATATGTCAGATATGATCTAAAATGGCGATACAAACACTCACGCAGCAGCACTACTCACGTTGTATGAAAAGACATCACTGACGGTCATAAAGGCTCTGTCTCCCGCAGCCATAGAGGGCAGATGCAGCCTGAGCTCCAGATTACTTACAGAGTAGCAGCCAAGATTCTGCACCTACAAACACAAACAAAACAAAAAACGCTCTAAATTTGCCTCGTATTTACTTTTTTTAGAGTGATGATGACTCAGTTAGGTTATTTAGTGCGAGCTTTGCATTAATAATAAGTAATGGGTTGCATTGAAGTTTCTAAATGAGCATGTGAGCCATAGCTTTACCCTGAGGTGTGTGTAGAACTCTGGTCCGATTGCCTCTGATACTGTCCGAGTGGGATGGACCTCATATCGGTTCAAATTAGAGTCACTGCACAGAAAAACAGGAAATAAATACAAAATTGTTTAAATATCTGATGGTTAAATAAAATACATAGTATGCTGCACACACACATACCTGCTAACAAACAAGTCTGGTTCATACTGAACAAAACTCTGCAGCTGAACACTGTTGTCCCCCAAAGTATCCTCTCTCTCCACACTGTCACTGTAAAAGAACCAGAAGCTCACATAAACTCAGATGCTTTTCACAGAAGTCCTGGGACACTTTTAATCTTTTGTTGTGGAAACAAAACCCCTTTTTGTAGTTTTCAGGATTTGGTTTTGTTTTTTACAAATTTATTTTCAGTATTAAAAACCCTTGAGATGTACAATCTTCTTTTCGATATTTGGGAACTGTGTGCATAGAGTGTGCAGAACATGTTACTTTAGTAGCTACCTGGCAGCATTAAGCTTCATCTGCACTCGACTGTGCAGAGATGTGCAGCTGAACTCAAATTCCAACATGAAGTTAACCTGCAAACAAAAGAGAGAACAGCCAGCTGAAGTGACACATTTCACCTGGAGGAAGTGAAGTACGAGTGGGCTGAGTTGAGAGTGATGGTGCTATTTCTTTAGCATGGACTTACTTTTGACTGGGAGCGAAATACTGGATAGCTGACATTACACAAGTGGCTGTTGGCACCAAGTGCTGTGCACTCAATCTTAAAGTGGGCATCCTCCTACATCAAAAGAAAAGAAAGTGTGATACAGAAATTGTCTACGTAGATCTGTGTAAATGTGTACGGTGAGTAACAGTATATGTGTGTGTGGTTTACCCTAATGCTGAGGCTGGAGAAGTGCAGGTTGCGTGAATAGTGCAGCGTCAGGCTTGTATTGTAGGCGTTTTCCAGTCTGTTCTGAAGCTGCACCTCCACTGCCAGACGCCTACGAGGGCTGCGAATCACATAAGGCTTCTGTCTGTGGAGAGAACACAATGGAAACTCACTGAAATCTAACAACTGAGTTGATAGTATTGTCAAACTGACATGGAAAGAGAAGAGAATAGAGGAATAGTTAAAATCTGTACCTTGTCCCAGAGATGTCCATATGAGCCTGCAGCACCAGGTCTGTTGTACACACGTCATCCTCACCACAGTCTTTAAAGAACTGGATCTGGAGAGGTACATGTGGAGAGGATAGCATGTTTGATGGAGAAAAGACGGAAGAAACGTGATGCAGGAAGAAGGGTAGTAATGACAATAGTCAATATTGTGCCACTCACAGACTTCTTGACAGCTGTTGGCCAGCCTTCATCCAACACTGGGCCACTCTCTGTATTGTTGACCTTAAACCGCAGTGAGAAGCTAATTGGACGGATGTAATCTGCTGTGTCCTACGACAAAGACAGAAACAAATGTCAGTGATGAAATAAAGGTACTCACTTTGTCCTGCAGCACATTTATGAATGATGAGTGAGTACCAACACTCACATAGACATGGAAGGGCAGTTTGTAGCAGAGAGTTTGTCCTGTGTGAACTCGGACTGCCAGCTGGGTCTGTCGGTGGGAGCTGTCGTCAAACAGTGCCCGTGCAGACAACTTCCTGTCATCCAACATGGCCGACACCCACAGATCTGAGGAGAGAGCAGGCAGTTGGGACAGATGGTAAATGTTGGAAAATTACCATTCTAATTATTTGTGTGCCTAGCCATATTCACAATACTTACAGTCCTTAATTATACGCATTAGAGAGGATAAGTAAAAATAAAGCGTTATACCAAAGCTGTTGCTGTGTGATCCAGGGGAGCGGGACACAGTTGTGAAACAGGCAGTGGCATTGAGACAGGCTGATTCTCTGCCTCCCCTCTGGCACGTCTTCTGAATGACGTTGATGGAGTGTGGCTGGAAGGACAGACTCACATTGATCTGGACTATGCTTCGAGAGCTGGGCACAGGAAGGACAGCGGATTTTTAGCCACATGACACCATAAAAATGTAAAAGCCGGTGATTTGAATCTATATAACAAATTAAATAATATTGTTTTTTTGGGGATGATTTATTTTCTTTAATGTGAAAACTAGCAGGCTTGAGGTGACACATTTAATGTGTTGTCTAGCTTCATTATCTCTCAGTGCTTGTAGCTATAAAGTCTGTTCTGGCAAGGCCATTCCAACTCTTCCTCTACCCACCTGAGCAGCACAGCGTTGCCCTGAGCTCCCACTGCCAAGTCTATTAGCTCATCTCCATCCAAATCCAACCGAGCACTCACACTGCGGCCAAAATACTTCAGGGAGGGGGAAATCGATGACCCTGAAATACGCTGAGAGGAGGAGAAAAGCAGAAACAGAAGCAGATTTCATTTTGACTGAATTCTGATATACACCTGAAAATACATTCTGAAAATTTAATTATAGACCAATGACGAGTACCTGCTTGTAATTGTGGATGATGTAAATGCCGTCTCCATGGTAGACATAGATAGCCCCCCTGTGTTCATCCTCCAGCGGGGCTCCCACCAGCAGGTCAGTAAAGCCGTCGTGGTTGAGGTCTGGAGCAGCTGCCAGTGCATAACCAAACCTAGCATCCTGGGACTTTTCCTCTGACTTCAGAGTACCATTAGATACAAACACCTCCTCCTTGGAGAAACAAAAGAAGAAGGAAGGAAGATGAAGAGTTAGAGGGGATACAAATTGATATTACTGTTAGTCTTTTGAGAAAACCGTAAAGGAAACCTAATAAGAATAAATAAATGTTGAGTGTTCTCATAATGATTTCACAATAATCCATTAGGAGAAGAATGGTCATGGCCATGGCTGCCTTACCCCACTAAGGGTGTAGATGTAGACTCTACCAGCCTCCTTGTTTCCTGAGCCGAGGTACATTGGAGCTGCCACCAGAAGGACATCAGTGATGCCATCCTGGTCGATATCCAGACCAGACAGCTCGCTGCCATAGTAAGATCCAATCTACAGACAGAAACATGCTGTTTCAGTTTACTGCCTGTAGGTGGAGCCCTTGCTTTAATCTCTGACAAATGAGAAAACTGCTGTTTTCTGCTTCAATAAATAAACTAAAAAAGTGACTGAAGGGAAAGGTGAAACTCATGAAGGGAGCTTTTACCTGTTCCCCATTGAGGGCCTGTACAATGTTGACATCACCCTCATTACTGAGTTCGAATAGGATGACTTTGCCTTTGTGTTTGAATCGAGGAGCCCCAGCTACATACAGCCTCTTCCAGTCACCAACTACCACAGACGACACAGTGTAACCTGGAAACGCATAAAAATAAACACATCATCAAACACTGTAGCCTTCAATAAAGAGTCATACTGGTTTTTCTATCACAACTGGATGTTTTTATATACAGTCTATGATGTTGACCAATTAGATCATGAAAATCAAATTGCAGGGAAATGTGCTCAAGCAATGTGTCACATCTTGTTGACGTTGTATTTTTGTTACATGCTACATATTCATGCAGCTGAAAGTGTGCTCTAACTTTAATCTGGGTCTGTGTTTTTTTACACTGTTGAAAAGCTTTGGCATGATTTTTTTGTTTTTTTGAGAGTTGGCTCCAGAATAGAAGTTCATTCATAAGTTATGTTTTAGGAAAATTAACCTGAAAGATAAACAATAAATAAACAGGGATATTTTCAAAAGTATCACATGATTTATTTTACATTTTTGGAGCTTATTATTTTGAAAGAGGTTTCTGTTAAGTAACCAGCCAAAGCTGGATTATCAACTGGGTGAAACAGGTAACTGCCCTGGGGCCCCAGACACTGAGGGCTCCAAAAGGTTCATTGTTTAGTACTGCCAGACAGACAAATCAAGAAATTTCAAGATGTCAATTTAGGATTTTCATTTAAGATAATTAAGTGTAGTGTATATAACCTTAACTATACTTTACCAAACTAACTTGTATGTGGGGAGTGGTTTGGGGCCTTCAACTAATTTTTTCACTTAGGCCCAGTTCACCTAGCTCTAAGTCTGTGCTTCCTATTAACACATGAATGCATCACCCTGGAAGAAATCAGTCCAAGCAATACCACACATCAACACTGTAGCTTAAATATGCAACTTGACCACAACGCCAAAGAGCCGGGCTCGTTGGTATGATTGTCCAAGCGCCCACTCACCTGTAGTGACGGTACTACGTCACAAACACAATAATCTGTGATAGTAATGCACATCCAAAACCAGCAGTAAAATGATCCTTTTAGCATCATGTTCAGTGGTGTGATATGTGTGTACCTAAATAAGCAGCATGATTTTTGAGCTCCAGTGGAAACTCGCTTTCAAAAGCCTCTCTGGGTGGAATAATGCGTCCGTTGGTCCCTTCCTTCAACACGCCACCATCCCAGTCATAGGCGCCTACCATCCCAAACAGAATGCCATCCTGAAGAATGGAGAAGGGCATGGATTAGACATGCACGTAAAAGTGCTTCACATAAAGATGAACGACTTCTGGACTTACATCCAGCGTGTGCGTGGAGAAGCCGATCTGAGACATCTCCATGTGGAACGAGCTCTCGTTGTAGCCCAGTGTGCCTACGAGTTGACAGAGACAGACAGTCAGTATTCTCTGTCGTCATGTTTCTTTTCACATTTCCTCCCTTCCTTCCTCTGCCTCTTAGGATCTGATCTAGATGGCATCATTAGCACCCTCACTCACCCTGAGGACCACAGGTGGCAGACATGCCTCACCCCTTCCTTTCCTCCTGTCCCTTCCTCTCTGATTTCCCTAAACATTTAAGGTTGGCATCGCTTTTCATCAGCATTCCTCTCATGTTCCCACAACTGCTGTGATAGCTGTACACTCCCTCTACCTTCTTTTCCTTTTCTTGCTTTCTCTTCAGGGATACTGTATATTTTCTCACGAGTCCAATCCTCCTTTACTTTATTTCACCACTTCTCTCTCACACATTTCATTCTTCCTCTTCTTTCTCAGACTCTACTTTCAGCCTTTTTATCCTTATCCTTTTTTTAACCTTATATGTGTTTCCTTTAATAATATACTCATCTGGTTAATCAGGTGTTACTGTAAAATTGTGAATAAGTTTGTAAGTAGGGAGCTAAATAAAAGTTTTCAATATAGTTTGGTGTAGTATAGGGTTGAACATCTTAAACATAAATGAAGGACATCAGAAAATTGCTGTATTTATAAATACAAGAACTAAATAAAGGAACTAAAGGAACTGTGTTGGTTTACTTGGTGTCATGCAATGTAAATAAAAAGAATTAATTAAATTAAGTACAGTCACTTCATAATCTTGAATACTATAAATACAAAATTTCATAGTGATGATGTGATAATAGTGACCCACAAAACAAGTCAATAAAAAAAAGAGTCAGTATTTGAATTTGGTCATTTACCAGTATTAGCAGTTAGTGCAGTACATGCCATCATGTGACACATCTATATATAAACTAAAATTATGATCGTGATGTAAAGATTTGCCACATTGCTTTTTTTTCTTTATTTTATCTTTATCTTTTAGTACATCTTTCCGTCATCCACAAACCTTCCAAAGTGAAGATGCGATCCCCCAGGGCATCCACGATGTCATTGAGCGCGGCTTCATCGGTCACATTGAAAAAATATTTGTCATCAGGATCACTGGCGATGTACTTAATTTCATTAATGAATGTCTCAGGGTCCTGCTGCCGGCGGATGTAATGACCCAGAACCTGGAGCACAGCGTGAGAGAAAGAAAGAGAAAGGGAAAAAAAAATAAAAGAAAGAATAAGGTAAATGAATAAACAGATAACGCAAGTTCAATAAAACATTGAGGGATTAAGCTGGAAGCAGAGAAACGGGGTGAAAGCGATAAAAACAGAGAGCATAAACAGAGACTTTGGCATGTATGAGAGCAATTACTTCTCCATGTTTCAGAGAAACAGTGAAGAGAGAAAGAGATATGAAACAAGGTTCTCCACGCATCTTCCAGCTGTATGTAGC
>JAPMOB010230226.1:0-11219 GCA_029875015.1 Lepomis gibbosus
ATAGTAGAACAGCTTTCTCAAGCAGTTTGTGATGCATTTTGGAAACAGGAGATGAGCCCCTGGTCTAATGCCCCACCTGGGTTGAAACCTGGCTTGAAACCCGTTCGCACACATATTTTAAATGCCTTCGGGCAGAATTCAAATGAGCCATTTTAATCTAGATTAATCTATGCCCACCCCTAGTATTAACACAGTGTTGTTAATATGTTGTTTTCTGTTGCTTTAAAAGCCACTTCTCTCCGATGTTGAAAGTCGCTCTGCCTCCTTCAGTCAGGAATTTTTAATGAAAGAAGTCAAGAGTGCCAAACGCTCTTAGATGCAATACAATACAAGTCTTTCCTGCCAAGTGTACAGTGCTGTGGTTACATAACGCAGGCCTGAGCGTTGAAATACCAGGTGGGTTTCCCAAGTGGGGTGTTTGGCATTTTCTCCCTCTGTCCTGCTTGAGGAATGCGAGAGCGCCATCAAACGTCTCTGGAGAGGAGTGAGGAGGGTGAGTGTTTCCCAAGTTGGTTTACGCTCAACTTTCAGAAATCACTAAAGGCGTCACGTGGATCCTGTTAATCAGGGGTCACTGCACTTGAGTTGAAGGCGAGTCAACATCAAACCACAAAATTAAATCTCATAATTTTATTCAACTCCCATATTTACATTACATGTTTTGAATGTCCAATTTTATCCTGTTTAAGTAGACTACTACAATTCATAACACCAGTTACAAAGTTGTGGATAATGAGACAGAAATTCATCATTTTGCACTCTCAATTCAGCAATAGCAAAAAAAATTTCTAATTTAACCTTTAGTTAATCAGGCAACTCTCATTGAGATTAAAATCTCTTTTGCAAGAGAGACATCGCCAAGACACAAGATAAAAGAACATAAAGGACATGTTTCCATAATATAAAAGACAGTATACATACAAAATAACACAAGCCCGTGTGTAAGGTAGAATACAACCTTTATAAACAGAGACACTGACCAATATTCACCTGCTCCATATCCTTCAGAATTAAAACAAGCTGTCTAAGAAATAAAGGCTGTCAGTTTCAAAATGAGTTCTGAAGAAGATTTCAAGCAGCAGGAGCAGTAAAACAGGAAGGCTTTTTTTTACCTAATTCTGTTCAGACAAGGGGGGACCAACAAGTGTAGGACGTCCTTCAAACGTAATCCATAATGGCCTTGAGTACTTGTTAACAAAATACTCAGATAGGTAGGAGCTAGTCCAAGAAGTGCCTTATAGATGAAACACAGCCAATGAGTATATGTTCTGGCATAGAGAGAGGGCCATTGAACTTTATAGTAAAAGGTACAATAATGTGGCTTTATAACTACAGCCAGTGGAAAAACGCAATGTACAATGATACACAACATCCAATTTCTGTAGGCATTGGGCAGAAGCGGTTATATATCGTTTCACCATAATCTGATATGGGAAGAAAATTGGCTGTCACCAGGTATTTTCTAGCTTTCTAGATTGCATCTGTGTGTTTGTTACTACAGTGTAGTTATATTATAAATAGCGGTTTATAATATAACAAAACTTTACATAGGAAACATATGATACGCTTATAAAATACAATACACTGTTTTTGTACAGTTGGGCCGCCTTGTCATATTTCACATATCTATGAGTTGGACGGCGTTCCACCAAATACACATCTCAGTAGGTTTATTTCAATAACTGCTTGAGGCAAAAAGAGTTCAAATTGTCCACTATTTAAAATTTTTTTTTTATAAAAAATTCAGATTTAGTAGGAAACCGTGCTCTATGAGGTTTTCTGTTTTCAAAGAATTATTGTTGGCATTGCCCTTTATGTATGTATGCTGTCTCACAACTGTCTTATCAGCCAGTTCAAATCTGAATCTGTTTGTCTACTCTATACAGTATCTGTTATTTGCTCTGAAAATGCACAAATATAGTATACTTTAACGAGGCAAAATGACCAGGAGAGCAGGAAAGTTATTTTTGAGCACCAATGCTCCTCTAGCACATTTCAAACATCTGTCAAAGATAGATAGAAGAAACTGTGAAAAACTTATAGGCTCCATTGGCAGCCATTTCCTCGACTTCAATGCCGGCTAGTTGACCTCCACTGCTGTCGACATTGTAAATGGCCCAGAGCAGTGCAGGCCCAGTCAATACAAACAGGAAGTGAACATTCAATGGCAGCAGGGTGGAACAGTTCCTTTTGCTGTAGTCCAGTCACCACCCAACATGTCGCCTCTCCTCCCCCTCTGTCTCTGGTGTGTCTGCTGCAGAGTCTTTTTTTGTCTCTCTATAGACAGTACATTGTTTTGATCGATTACCATTAATTACATTGAATGAATGATTAATCATAGTTGACGTTAATTCAATAATAGTGTACCAATAAAAATGTGAGTTATTCAAGAATCCAATACTCATTTTAGTTTTGGGCAAAGTTTTCACTCAAATTATTTCAAATTAAAAGCACATTAGATCAAAATACATAAACAATGTAAGAGCGTATCGGGCTGTTCAATATTAACAAAGGTTTGACATAATAAATATGGATAATATAATTTAATATTAGATAATCTAATACTGCACACATACAATTATTATTTACATATTTATAAGGATGTTGCTTCCTGACATGGTTTGATTTTATTTACACACATCATCTGTGGCTGCATGAGAAGAAATAAGTTTGTAGTCAGAGTTCAAAATCCAAGAAACATAACTGAAAGAAGCGAAACAAACTAGGCAACCATTTTCACACCAGTGTGAATCTGTAGAAAAGTGGTCCCTGTTGCAGGCTGATTTGAGAATATCAGAAGAAATTTTTCTTGGTAAAGCCTTTTACTTTTCTCTGATGAAAGAAATGAAAGGGTGGTGGTGACACAGTAACAAGAACCTGCCTTGAATAGGTGAAAACACTGATTCAGGTAGCTGAAGAGCCATCAGAGAGCTCCCTCTCAACCTTTTCTGATGCTAAGTAAACATGTTGATGGTGTGTTTTATTTAAATTGGGAAGTCGATATTTCCAAGTCAAAAATTTCAACTGGAACACATCCTTAAGTCCGATTTCCGACTCATAAATTCGGGAGAACTTCACCAACCCCGACCTTAATATCCTACATGGCTGCTACCAAGAATCGCAGTAGTGACAGTAGGGACAGCTGTAGCAATAATGTCTTTGCCTCTGCCAAACAGACAACCTCAACTTTTAGGCCACCAAGCTGTCGGTCTCCTATTTTTATTTATTTATTTTTTTTTCAAGCATATCCCAGAGCCATCATGGCTGCCGTCGATCAGCGACTATGTCCTTAAACAGCCCTCATGTCATTTCTCCTTTGCCTCTTCTTGAGGCACCCCTATTTTTTCAGTCCAACTCTTATCAGCTAGCCTTGTCTTCAACCTCCTCCTTCGTCTTTCCCGTCTTCTCCAGCTGCAAATTACAGAGCAATGTGGCTCGTTACATAATCACTTTTTTAAAGGAGGAAATGTTTTGGAGGGGGAGCGAGGGTGGGGGTGGCATACCATGCATTGAGATGACAGGGGAAGAAAGGAAATGAAGAGAAGGAGGGTGCGTTCAGTGTTTCCTTCCCTAAACTGCTTGACCATCCTCAAAGGCCTTCTACTGTATGTGCAGGGCAAATTGCGGCCAGGCAGGAATCTGGTGCACACTAAGCACATTAGAACCTTCAATGTGTGAGCGAGTGTTTATCTAACGATGAGGCCAACAGGATGTGACTTGGAAGCAGTGTACATGTTCAAGGCTTGTGTGTTGGGGTAGAAGACGTGGCTTTCCTGGGCTCAGACTGTAATAAGTTGTACGGTGTAACGTCGCTAAAGCATCGTCGTAGACTTTATCTGCAGAGGAGCAGTTTGCACATTACTGCCATAGATGAGGAGGGGACAGGGTGAAGACGGTGCATGTTTTATGGCTCTCTGAATGGAAATGATGCATGGACATCCCTCTCGGCTTGTCCATCCATGCACTCTGCTCTTCAACATCCCCATATGGCTTCGATTTGCAGTGTCCCGTACTGGAATGTGTTTCAGAATTGGGCAAAGAGACAACTAGTATCAAAAGACGCTCTGGATAAATTATAAGAATAAGAGTGTTTTTGTATGCGAGTAACTCAGCCTGCGTTTGTGCTTGTTATGTCAGTCTGTCAGAGCAGTTGGTGTATAAAGTTTGTAGGCTGGTGATTATGCGTTTGGGATAACTCGGCGGCTTGTGGCTTGTGACGACGGTACAAATGTGGCCTGGATATTTTTGACAGAGAGAGGGAGAGATGGGAGAAAGACGATCCAGAATGCAAATAGCTTGAATTCCTGCTTCCTGGGCTGAGGAATGTGAGGCAGGAACATCTGCCGCCATGACAGTCAGGATCACCAGGCCCACCTCCACCCAACACACACAATCCAAGAGAGGAAGCTACGAACAATAAGAAAAGCAGAGAGTATTTCTCTGTTTTAGTGGTTAAATATATCTGTCAATTTTAATATAATGCTTGTTCTCAGAACTGTTTAATGTAAGCTGAGACATTTGAAGTCATAAACCAAATATTATATACTTATTACAAATGCTGGTTTACTATTCTGTCATACAAAAGATAAAATGTATGGAATGGGGGGAAAAAAAGATAATGACAGCAGAGAAAGAAAACTCTTGTCTTCTGTTGTTCTTACCATTATCATGCGGTGATGATGATAGTCAGGTGAAATGCACTGATATTTCGGCTTTGCCTTGAAGAATGCAACTGCAAGATGAACATTTACAGAGACAGTGAGTCCTAATCCTTTGTGTCCCTGTGTTAACTGCCCATTTATCTCTTGTTAGATGCTAAATATGTTTTTGAGTATTTGTATATTAAATGCCTATTTTCTCTTCCTGTAAATCATTTAAATATTTTGAGGAGGATATGATGGTTACATAAATGTTAGGTATTTTGTATAAATATAAAGAGACTGTCTTAAAGTATGCAGTTATCCCAATTATCGCTGCTCACTCCTCCCTTTTCACACCACCTTAACCCAAGTGCGGTCATTCAGAACAGCTAAAACACTTCTCACTTCCGCCTTGTTCGTACGAGTTTGTTTTGAGCATACCACCACCTTTAGACTTTGATCATGTAATCGCAGGTGGGGACATTTGTTGCAAGTGAGCCTCCATCTACTTTACTCCTCATGTCCTTACAGCTCTGTAATTTACAATCTTATAAAGGGAGAAATGCCAAAAAACACTTAATAATAACATTAATCGTGCATTACTATACATACACATTGTAAACCAAGTACAACTTGGTAATACTAAACTTAACTATCATAATGCCATTAAACAAATTAGAATCTGAAAGAAAGTCCTGCATGAGAAGCAGGAGGAAAGCAAACAAGGTAGAAAGACTGTGCAAGAAAAGGACATAATGTGACATTACTGGGCGGCTCTGGAAGGCGGCACGCTCTACTGGCTATGAAGGAATGCAACAGACACACACATACACACAGGAAATGAAGGTGTGTGTGTGTGTGTGTGTGTGTGTGTGTATACAACGAGTTTACACCAACAGTGTATAGACACACAGCGATGGACACCGCACAGACTCACACATTACAGAAGACATACATAGTGTGTGGCCTTGATATTTCCTGGCTTCGAGAGTTGACCGTGCCCACCTTTGCTACATGGTTCTACATTTAAACCATTTCTGTTTTGATTTAGTTTCCTCCCAACAAGTACAGCAGGCCTGCCTGTCGGATAAACCGCAGTCAGAAAGGGCACAAAATGGCTGCACATGGATAGAACTGCTCTCCTCAGTTGTTCTTGCACTTGAATGAGAAAGACATGATTCTTCTGTTATAAATGTGGTGGATAAAATAATCTGTCAAACATCTGTCAGTATAACACAATTCAGAAGCACCACAAAGTGCAGCCTCCAAAATGACTGTTGAATTGGCACCTATAAAAACAGTTTCAACAGAAACTGAACTGTTTTAGGCCACATTAGTTTTAGCTAGGTTTACCCAATAAAGTGGCAATTACTGCAAATAGTTGTGCAGTAATGAGTTGGCCCAAATATACTTAAGTAAAAGGAATTCACGGCAAAATAAAACGAATTTGATTTTGAAGCAGCTCAAGTTGTTCAACATTGAAGATCATCCGGAAGTCGCTTCCATCTGTGTGCAGCATAGTAGCTAAATGCTTTTGACTGGAGGTACTTTTGCCTGCTGATAAAATCTTCTTAAATGTCTTTAGGCCATAATAAAGATGTAAGAGTAGGAATAATGTGACTAGTTCTCGTGGTTCTTGTAAGATATCTGGCAGCACATTCAGACTGTTGTCAGATATAACTGTACCCTTAAGATACTGGTGATTCAGTTATTGGAAACTATCATACAATTGCCCCAATATTAAGTTACTTAAGGAATCAGTTATACGCTTAAAAATAAATGACTGTATAGTAACAAATATGGATGTATGTAGATTTTACACCCAAAGCACACTGAGTTAGTTATAGTGCATTGTTGTTGTAATTTAAAGCAAGGACATGACACTCTCAGTCCTAATAATAAAATTCACCTCATGTCATCTGTAAAAGGCAGAAGACTTTTGTTTGTGGCTGCTGTTACTGCATGTGGCCAGCAGGGGCACCTGAGTGTTGGGGCTGAATGCCTGCTCTGTAGGAGCGGACAGGCAGAGGTCTGAGTTGAAATGTCTTTGCTCTGAGGTCATATGCCATTTGAGGGGATTTCCTCATCTAGGTGTGGGTCGCTCAGTTGGAGAGGGAAAGGCAGAGTTTTTATTGTGTTTATCGTATACTCTGCTGCCCTGTTTTGTTTACATGTTTACTATTGTGAATAAGACAAAGTTCACAGATAAAGGCAGTTGTTCGTCGTCTTGCTCCCCCACCACACCATCGAAAGGAATTTTGATTTGCAGGTGGGGTCAGATCAACTCAATGTATGCACAACATATACAGGACACATGAAGAATGCTAATGAGGTGAATTTAAGTAAAAAGTTATTAAATAGTAATGTTAGATAATAACATCGCAGGTTTCTGCACTTTTACTATGATGACTTATTTCTTGTAATATTCTGTTGCAGTGGTGCTGCTAACAGACACTGATACTGTTATGATTTAAGTCTATTTAAACAATAAATCCTAACATTTCAAACTAAATCTTGAGCTGAAATGCTTTTAGGGTCATCTGCTTTTCATTAACACAAGAACCAAAGAAAACGAATGCCATTGTTTAATAAAAGGCCATACACTCGAAAGGAATGCGCTGCATGTTACCTCCTTCATATTTTTGCTGCTCTGTCTTAATCATAAATTACGTTGCTGCTGATGAATAGAAAATGCCAAAGTGGTTAACCCACATTTTTCACATAGGTGACCTACATACCCTCGGGCTTTTTACAGTGACCCACCTGTTAGAGCCTGGGATGAGCTTCCCATGCCCCAGCTTTGGGTGTAATTAAGGCGGGAGACTGGCCACAAGGCAAATAATTAAATAAAAGGCCATTTTACATGAAGAATTAGAGGAATGCAATCACCTTGATGCATAGCATCTACAAGCAAATATCTACAAGCTTCTTGACCAAATAGTTAACTTTAATTTAATTGTCCAAAAATAATCTCCCTTTTATTATGGTATATTAGTGTTTTTTAGTATCTCATGCAAAATAATAATAATAATAATAATAATAATAATAATTTGGGTGGTGCATTATTGATGGCGGGAAACTCCCATTGGTTGCCAAACAGAAATCAGTACAGTATGCTTTTAAATTCTCATAATCCTTTTCACAATATCCATGTGTTAATGTTTGTATTCTGTGTTTGGTTTTCTGCATCAGTCAGTGCTTAACTCAATTATAAAACATAATTGACTGAAAAAAAGGTGAAATGAACTTCGCTTTAATAGACTTTCAATCTCAATGAAGTTTTGAACCTCTGTTGATCTTTAAAACATACTGAAATGAACAAAAGCCAGGAAAGGAATACATACTACATTAAAAAATAAATGTAAAATACTACAGTATACTTTGGAAAATGGTGGGTAGTAAAATAAAGTTAGTGTTAAATGGGCTAAAACCTACAGAAGCAGGAGTGTGGTCCGTTAAAGGGAACTGTTTCTGGTCTTTTTCAGGAAAGCCTGTCTGTTAGGGCCACTGAGGTACACACAGGAACACATCCTGTTGCTAGACTACAACTACTGAATCATTTACATTCAATAATTTCAAGTTATCATGCGGCTGTATAATTGTTTTGACTCAGTTTTCTTTGAATGCCAACTAAGGATCTGTTTGCTCATCGTTTTCTCCTACCATAACCATTTCAATTTAAGTTAAGTTTAAATTTAAGTTTAAATTGTTTGTTTTGTCAGTCATGTTTTAAAAATGGAATAGTCAATCAAATCAAAACTTATTGTAAACGTTTCCAATTTATTTTTATTTCCACTTCTAGAAATTATTTTTCAATTTCCAATAGTAGTAGTGTTGTGGCAGGCACAGGAAGTCACTGGTATGTGACCTCACATGGAGAGGATGCAGATGCTTGAGCACCCTGTGTTTTGTTTGTTTTTATGTACATATTATGTTTTTATGTTGATTATCCTCATTTTTAATTCACGTGTGTACCAGCCATGCACATGCCTGTGTTTGTGCAAATAATGGCCATAGCTGCAGCACTGTCTTTTAAAGCTTTTTTTTTTTTGCATGCATTTGTCTGGAAAAAGTCTGGGGGGGAAAAAGGCCACAGAATGTCTGACCAGATTTTAATAATTTGTATCTATTCTATTCTTTAAAATTGTGCCAATTTTAGACTCTTTGTGTAGCTATTTGTGTTTAGACAACATTAGGCATTTCAAAACCCTGACTTCTTTTCTTGAATGGAAAAAAGGGGGTGTCAAAGTAAAGTCTCAATCAATTTCTCAACATCTCTTTATTTGTTGTGTGTGTGCTTCACAGGAAATGGCAGTGCGGGCACTGAAACAGACAGGAAGTAGGAACATTGAAGCAGCCTTAGAGTACATCAGCAAAATGGGCTACCTTGACCCTCGCAATGAACTCATCGTCCGTGTCATCAAGCAGACTTCACCAGGTAATAATACAACCACAATAAGTTGACTTTGGCTAGTGGATTTTTATATTTCTTCATTTCTCTTCACTACATATATTTACTGTATGTGCTTAACAGAAAGTTAGACCAATATAATGAGTGATCTTACTCCTTGTCTTTTCAGGAAAAGCTGGCATGCCAAACTCAATGGACCACCGACCTGCATTAGAGGCTTCAGGTGAGGCAGGTCCCATGCCACCGTACCACCAGATGGGAGCTCCAATGTATGACGGGGCAGGTGGATATGGCCCTGAGGGTGAGATGCCCAGACCCTACATGACTGCTCCCCCTGTAATGAACTACATGATGCCCCCTTCTGGTGCAGCACAGGGCCCTGCCATGGGGAACCCGATGGGTCGACCTCCCAGTATGGGCGCCTATCCTGCAGTGATGGCCACCCAAAGCAACCCAGCCAATACCATGTACCCCCCAGGATCCCAGAATAAGGGCTACCCTGGCAGTATGGAGCAGCACGGGCCCATGATGAGCTACAATGTCCCTGGCCAGCCTTTGCAGCTCCAGCCTCAGCCACCAGGAGGCCCTGTCCCAGGCCCCCACTATGACTATGGCCATGCCAGGCCGCATATGATGGAGCCTACAGGCTATGGAGTCAAGAGGACTGCCTCCTTTCAGAACAAGATGGCACCGCCTCCCATGGCACCTCCAGAGAACTATGTCAACATGCAGGGTAAAGGGGCCATGGGCCAGAATGGTCCAGGAGGAGGGGGGGGAGGGTACCCTGCTAACCTGTACCTGGCTCCTCATTCCCACCCACGCCAAGCAAGCCCCACCTCCCACCAGGTCCACATGATGTCCCGTTCCCCAGGTGGCGTGGCAAGCATGGGCCCTGACTTCTCCGATATGCCCCAAGGCTTGATGACACCGTCCAGGGCCAGCCTTAACTTGGACGTGTATGAGCATCACTGGGCAGGGCCTCCAGGTCCTGAAGGGGCCCCTCAAGCCAGGCAACCCCAGCCCCAGGGCCCATTCAGGGGGGAAGTGCGTGTCCCCAGCAGAACCAACTCTTTCAACAGTCGCTCTGTGGGGCCCAATGGTGTGCGGCCTGCAATGGCTGCACCCCCCACAGCTGGCAAGCAGGACCCCTCCCTGGGCCCTCCTAACACCATCACAGCTGTGACATCGCCGCCTATTCAACAGCCAGTCAAGAGTATCCGTGTGATGAGGCCAGAGCCCAAGACAGCTGTGGGACCCTGTCACCCTGGCTGGATGACTGCTCAGGCCCAGGACACGACGGAGCCTCTGGCCTACATGCCAGAGGAGACCTACTCCCTTGAGCCTTCTCAGGAGCCACGCTGCCCACCACCACCTTACCCCAAAAACCTGCTCATGTCTGGGGCATCTGGCGAGCCAGGGGCCATGGAAGGATCCGGAGCTGTGTGTGGAGCTCAGGATCTCTGCAACCCTGCTTCCAGAAGCACACATGGTGGCAGTGGAGGAAGCGGAAAGGCCGAGGAGAGCCAGCAGGTGAAAGAGAAGACGAAGATGGGTAAAGGAGAAAAAACAGTGAAAGACAAGAAGCAGATCCAGACTTCACCTGTTCCGGTGAGGAAGAATGGGCGTGATGAGGAGAAGAGAGAGTCGCGCATCAAGACCTACTCACCTTTTGCTTTTAAGTTCTACATGGAGCAGCACATAGAGAATGTGATGAAGACCCACCAGCAGAAACTGAACCGCAGGCTTCAGTTGGAACAAGAGATGTCCAAGGTAAGACTTTATTGAACTCCCTGCTCTATGTTACAAACTCAGCAAGTTGCTGAATCATCTTAAGAACAAACAGAAAGCAATGAGAAGGCCTATTGGTTAAACTGACTTTGAACTTTTAATCCTTGTTTAGCTTTTTGAACAACCTGATCAAAGTTTTGGCTTTGCTGGAAAACATCTGCAAGTTAAAAAAAGCACACCAATGGTTTTGAATGTTTCAGCTGTTGAAACATGGACTAAATTGTGTATACATTATTGCAGACCATTTCCCAAAGGATACCATAAGTTTTCAGACTGAATCTATTCCAGTCAGCAGTTAAATATTAAGATCAACTTTAACAGATTTAAAACTTGCTTGAGATCCATTGTGGTGAAAAACATGGCTGGGATGTGTATCTTTC
>JAPMOB010230227.1:0-35293 GCA_029875015.1 Lepomis gibbosus
TATATATTCACTGTGTGTTGGATTGTGTGCACCAGCTGAATGGTCTGTTACTACTGTAGTATGTTGTGATATTTTGTTGTCTATTCTTATTCTGTTTATGCGCCATGGTCTGTATGAAACAACATTTCGTTCATCTGTATACTTGAATGTGGAGAATGGCAATAATGTTTGACTTTATTTACAACTTTGATTTTGACAATGTGTTCAGCCATTTTGCATGTAGTGACTTATGCAATGAACTTTTGCCTAGATGTTTTGGGGAGTAAGACTATTCAACAGAGCACAGGTACAATTCATTGTGATCAGCATGACATAAAGGAATCAATAATGTAGGAAACAGCAGACAATTGTACATAATCATTTGCTTCAATTTGTCAAAGCATTTGTAATTTGTTCAAAACACTGAAATTGCTTTTATGATGTGCACAAGTAATGAGATGTTGTGCAGGTTGTACAAGTAGTTTTGAGAATTTCAATTCTGATCTGAGAAATGCACCAAAGAAACTGAGAAAAAACTGTAAACCGTGAATGTGGCTGTTGAAATTCCTGAGGATTCAGAATGATGATCCTGACCCCTGCGGTGGGATATGACACAGAAGACCTACCTACTCATAAAATGAACCTTCAATACCGAATCTCACTCCAAACTAAACTGTAACATACAAACACTGTAAATCACCAGAAGTTTAGGGAGAGCAGCCGGGAGACATCAGAGTGAAAACCAGGCAATATTTTCTTCCTTAAATCTGATCCAATTTCACCAAATCCAGCGATACCGATAACGATATAAAGATTTGGTTTTGCACAGTAATCAGTGAGGAATAGTCTCACATAGCTGGCCTTGATACAGTGCTGTGCAGCCAAGTCCTGCCCCTCTGCTGTGCTTGAGGAAGTTAGCCAATCAGAAGCAAGTACATTAGTTGATGACACAGAGGGTTCCATTCCCACTGCGACATCCACCAATGTGTCCCTGAGCAAGACACCTAATCCCTAGTTATATCAAATCATCATCAGCTAAATGACTATCGTTATTATTAAGTAGGCTTTTGGGAAAGAGGAGGTCTTAAAGAGACAGCAACTAAAATGGAGTGTTCAGACAATGGACATGAGAAAATGAGTGTTCTAAGGCACCTTTAACACTACAATAGACAGCAGAGACGCTGAACTATATGCTCTATGTTCTATGTCCTAGAGTAATTAAATGGATTTGTTTCCATTAGTGTTATGCAGTCTAATCTTGCTTTGGCTCCTGGAGTTGACACTCAGCAATCTAAATCTAAAGTAAGCCTCCCAAAACACACAATCTCAGTGTTGTCAGACCTGTGTGAGTTGTGCTGTATCAACGTTAAGCCTGCATTAATTGCTTTTTTGGGCACCTGGGGGCAGCCGAACATATCTGTGAACATATTGACCTATTATCACCTTTTTAGTTGATATGCCAAACTTGTTAGTGTACAGTTGCCTATTTACACATCAAGCAGGTACAGGGCAACATTAGCATTCGATTTTAAATGCTTTTTTCCACCTGATGAATGTAAGTCCAGCCTCTTTATCACTTTTTAGGTCTCTATACTCTAGGGCTGTGTCCTAGTAGTCGACTAAATTAGAAGAGTCTTAGGGTGCTTTCACACCTGGATTGATATGTTTGGTTCCGGAACAGATCCGAAACAGAATACTTTGTTCCGAATCAATACCGAATAATACGTCACTCGTGTTCACACCACACTGTTGTAAAGCGGTCCAAATCGCTCACCCTTCCAGGTCTTTCTTTACGCCATTATGTCACTACCTCATGCGGGCAGGTCGCACATTCCTTTGAGGGACATCTCCATGACAACAGTAACACAAAATGAATCGCGTTGCAAAAAGGTGAAATGGGTGTTTGGTCGGAACAACACATCTATCGGATGTTGCACACCACACACAAGAACACTGAAGTCTACAAGCGGGTCAGTGATAAAATTAAAGAGAGGGGTTGTGAACGCTCCGTACAGGCAAGGATTAAAATATCACATTTTTCTTTATTGCATCTCCATTTAGCCTGTAATGGTAAAATAAATATGGTAATTTACACTGGATTTATATTCCTTAGCTTCTGACCTCTCAATTATGCATCTAGACCAAATGGTTGAGGAGTTATTCCTCATT
Organism: Lepomis gibbosus; assembly: GCA_029875015.1. NCBI lineage: Eukaryota > Metazoa > Chordata > Actinopteri > Centrarchiformes > Centrarchidae > Lepomis > Lepomis gibbosus. The sequence goes on from JAPMOB010230227.1 coordinate 2,149, forward strand.
AATTTTAGGTATTTTATTTTAGGTGTTTTTCCTGGAAAAAGGTAGGCGTTTCCAACAGCTTCACCTTGTCATTAGGGTTGGGATATCAAGAGAGTGTTGCAACACTTAGCTTTTCTCTTGTAAAACATGTCACTTTCTGATGCGCACTGCGCATGAATGTATTACTATACATTGCACTACCGGCCCTATTAGCTGATTCAGCCTGGGAGTGGAAGCTCCGAGTGCTGTGGTAGTAGATTTTACACCACTAGCACAGGAGCTTTGGACCGCCGTGAAGAAGAGTTTTTCTGGTCCGGGGCACGGGACCCAGTGGGGAATGACAGTGAGAAGCGCTGGAATGTGCACCAGGAGCCAAGTGAACAGAAAAAAGAAGCACCTTGCCAGCCACACGGACTGGGATTGGACACAGTCTCCGATACACAGGAGGAGGAGGAGGCCAGTTTGACGACAGGGAATACAGTACCCAGGTGATTTACAGCAGCTCCGACCAATGGCAAGTTCAGGTAACATTAAATAATGTGTTGATAAGTCTACAAATATTTGCTCTTGTATATTCTTGTAAGGAGACTTTTGGCACAGTATATTTTAAAGGCTTTGTTTTTCTCTGGAATGTAGCACAGTGTTAACAATGTGAATTGTTGTTTCCCTTTTCAGCCCCGGAATGCAAAACATTTTTAGATGCCCCAAAATATATATTTAAATAATTTAATTAATACTTAGCAGCCCTACAAAAGTATTCTGCTTTTTGCTTCTGCTCCACCATGTTCAGTAGCTAGTTGCTAACTTTAGCAATCTGCTGTTTGCTACTGAGTAGTTTCTGTTCAGAAGATTTTTTTAAATTAAATCTTTCTGCGCTAAAAAAACCTTCTTCCTCCATCTGGAAACAACACTGATGAGAGCGTCGAGGTTGAACCAAAACGGTATAATTGTGGGCTGCAAAACCAAAGCAATGAGAAATTGCAAACTTGAGAAAAGAAGAAAAGAAAGTGCACACATCCAACAAGAGTCTTGGGTAAATCTTTGCTTTTGTGATTGCAACAATATGGCTGTGAAACAAATGAAGACTTTTAAACAAAGAGCCCCTTTATGATAGCTAAAATGAACTTTTCTCATAGGAGACAAAAATGCCACACTAATTACTGAGAAAAATATGATCACTGAAGGGAGCTGTTATGCTCTGGGCCTTTTTCTGAATTAGTGTTACACAGTGGAAAGTATGCTTAATCACTGCTCACAGTGCCAGGCCGCTCGTGAAGGTGAGCCAGGCTAATAGAGGATGGTTCATCACTTGACACACAACCAGTGATAGGGTGAAGTGAGAGAAGGGAGGAGAAGATGTGATAAAGCTAAGGAATAGACAGACACATAGACAGATAGATCACACTTGATCTATACACACTAGGATATTGTCCTGTGGCAGGTTATCTAATCAAGAGATGATGTTTACTTCTTTACCTTTACCCGAGGTAGGCAATTTTTACTTCTACTTGACAGTTTTTGGCTACTCTACCCACCTCTGTGTATACTAAAGTGAGTTTAAGCTAAGTTTATTTTGTAGTTTTTAAACACTTCATATTTACGTGAGTAAGAGTATGAGGTGATGATGTGCAACACTTCCTTGGATGAATTCAATTTAAAAAATGCAATTGTGTTTACATTCTATTTGCTTAATTTTTTAACACAAATTATCTGTGTAACTTACAGATGCCTTTTAGTGGCATCGGTGGTGTGGTTTGCGAATTGCAACCAACGACTCATGGTGCATTCACATGCTGCTCTGATGGTTCCATTTCCTGAGTTGTGAAGTGTTTCTTTCGACTTTCGTGTGTTCATGTGCTCTTAAGTTGGAACGTGGAATCAACATGGACACTACTACAAAGATTGTTGGATTGTTGGATTAGTATAAGTTCACGCTACATGGACAGCGAACTAACCATTGTAACCATATTTCAAATTACATGTTAGCAAAATATGTGTATGCAATACGTGATTTTGCATGTATCAAGTTTCTTACCATCAACCATGTTGCCCGCCATGTTTCTATGCGTATGACGTCAGCAACTCTCAAAATTTTCTTTGACCTAACTTCAGCAGATTCATCATATTTTTAAAGATCTGGCATTGATATGGGAGAATGTGTTACTGTGCTTTTATAAAAGTCAAATAAAAGAAAAATGGACTTTGTAATAAATGTATTAATTCTAATGTCAAAACTTTCTAAATGTAAATCCAGCAGTGAAAAACTGAACTTTGTACAAAACCTCCATGAGGTTGTACATTATATCAATTTAATTTCTAAATCCAACATCAAAAAGGATGAAAACTGTCAACATATTGTCCTTTTTTAATATCTTTATATAATATAGACTAACCAAAGTTCTTATTATTTGTGTCTTCTTATATATTTGTATAATGTTCTGTATACGTCTTTGTGTCCCATGTAGGACATGTCCTCTTTTTTGCAATAAAGATTCAAGGGGGGGGGGTCAGATTATCACCGCTCACCGACACACTCTGTCGGCTCATGTACGAAATAACATGTGTGGGTCTCCTCATTTTACTATTTACTAACTTAGACTAACCTTGTTATAGTTGAATATTTACTATTCAACATAATTATGGAACGCGCTCTGTAAAGCAACCATCCGTTTGAGCTACTGTAGAAACATGGCGCCACAACATGGCAACTTCCATGTAAGGGGACACATGGTATATGTAGATAGAAATGGCTCATTCTGAGATAATGAAAACATAACTGTTAATTGTGTAAAAATGTTTTACACCACTGAAAACATAGTTATGTACTGAATATTGTATTTCATTTCTGTCAATATATTCTCCTAAATATTACACACTGGACCTATAAATCTTTTATTTGGACAATTTATTTCACTCCATCTGTCACTCCATCTGGGTCATGATGAAGCAACATTGCAAAGCAGAGATTTCTTCTCAGAGTATGAAAAGTAAAACTTATCTGTCAAGAGAAAATTCTTTGTGTGTCCTTATACCAAAAATAATGGGTATTATTTTTCTGAATGTTGCGTGCATGTGATGATGAGGCACAGTTTTATCAGGAAGCATTTCTGTGAGTCTTGTGATGGCGGTGCGGGTTTTTGAGTATGGGACGGATCCAGTACACCACAGCAGGTTTGAACTAACTGCTCTGATTTAATATCTGTATCTCCATCTATCAGCCAGTGTTTGATGGATCTTTATGTATGTCTATACATACTATTTGACACAGAACTGTATTTACTGGTTAATAAAATCACAATGTCTTCATAAAAATTGGGTGAAGGAAACAGAAAGTAATCTACAAAGGCCATGGTGTGTAAAATTGGATTTTCCATAGGAGCCACAGTGAGGAACAGTTGTCGATAGAGGTGGATGCACACTAGTGTGTTTATCATTTTGCCTTTTTTAATGCAGAGGGAAAAAAAGTTCATGAAGAATAATAGTCCTATATACCTCGCCATTTGCATCCATTGTTTGGGGAATCATAGTTATTGGGCAACATACCACCAATACAATATCCCATTTGTCTGACTTAGCATTTTCCCGCAGTTCAAACAGGTGCATTCATTCTGAACAAATGTGGCAGAGTAACGATCATACAGTAGACACAGTAAGTAAGTAGTCACAAATAAGTGTGCATTTCACAGTACATTACCATTACATTAATGCAACACCTATTTACTTAGATCTCAAATCAAACATGTAGACATACATTTTATCAAGACCCAACCACAAAGAAATGGAAATAAATGTTAAACTGTTTATCGTGTCAAAAGTTAAGTTAATGGTTACATTTTGGGCAAGGCACTTAAGGTGTATGCTGCACTCTCACCATGACAGTTTACACTTACAGTTCCCACTACGAGTATGTTTTTAATACAGTTTTAATACAGTTTGTATGAGTTGTATGTTAGTAGCTTTACTTTCTCTTTTCATTTTAGACTGTTTCTTTGCTTAGTTTACTTTTGGGATTTTTAGCCACGCTAGTCGCATGATGCTATGGATGGCAGTGTTCGTCTGTCGGTGCCCCACTTCAGTCCAAAATGAAATATCACAACTAGATGGGTTGTCTTGAAATTTTGTACACACATTCAGGATCCTTCAGGGTGAATTTTAACCTTTGGTGATCCTGTGACTTTTCATCAGGTCAAAATTGTTAGTTTTTACTTCTCCACCACTTTGGTTTATGACTTAACATTTGAAAAACTGTTCTATGACACTATTATATCTGCCTCAGCTGTACTTTATGTTAAGTGCTAATTGGCAAATGTTAGCATGCTAACATGCTAAACTAAAATGGTGAATGGTGCGTTGTTCTGATTCTACATGGTGGTTAGTTACTAATTTGTTGCTAAGTGCTAATTTGCCAATAATCACAAGCATTCATGCAGAATGAGTTCAATATTTGAAAGTTTGCTGTAGCAACACGTCAGCCTTTTTTATTTAATGTCCCACCCATCCAGGCTGTGATTAGCTGGATAATGAAAAGTGACATTGATGAGGAACTTTGTGTTCACAATTGGATAAAAATAAGCACCCGATCTTCTCCGCTGGCAGAGAGGGAAGAAAGTGCTTGCGAGAAGTGCTGATACACAAGAAAAAGTCCTAGTATGCCAAAGACTAAAATGTAATACTGCCGGTACCGCATACCGATGAGTATCGGCCCACTTCAAGCACTGCGTTTGGGCATTTTTTACACTGTTAAGCTACCATGTGCTACTGTTGACAAGCAAACTGCTACTCTGTGTATTGGCTGTTGCTGTGGTGCTGAGGGTAATTGATTGACATGTAGTTTGACCAACAGTGGTGTGAGAGAAGGCAGAACCTAAAGAGAAAGATAATGCAATGCAAAAAAGCACTCAATGAATGCTGACTGTAGAGAGCAAAAGCTGACATTTTGGGTGATTTAGAAATCCCAGCCGAATGTCCAGGGGGGAAAAAAGGACATATGGTCACCCTAGTGTAGCTAGACAGTACAGTCTATGGGTGAGACAATATTGGCTAGCATGGAATATTTTGATACTTTGCTCGTGGTATTACACAGGCACAGAAAGCCTTTATGCAAAAAAGATCATATGATTTGTTTCTGTACAATGCAGGGAAGGTCTGATGGTGCCTGGTGTCTTGCAATGAAGTTACACGAGACAGTCCTGGGAAGTGTGGTTCTTTTCCACTGTACAAAACAAAGGAGTTTTCTCCACTGCACTTACTTGATCAGTCATTACTGAAACCCACTTTAGCTCCACCTGTTGTGATTATGTACCTCCCATTCACAATGTGTTCAGACAGCTCCAGTTTCTTTTCCCGAAGGTGTGCTGTTCCAGGATTGCACTTGCATCTAGTCCCCCAAAAACTTGTTGGCTACACCCTTGCTCCCAGAGTTTGTGCCTGCAGTTACGAAAATAAAGCTAAGAGAGATACAGAAAGGTAAAAGATAAAAGCCTTCTCTCTGGTGTAACTCATCAATCATACTGACAATTTGTTCTGTACTGACCCTCCACCTTATGAAATGTGAGATGTGGAAGAGCATGGTCACTGCCTGTCTGCTTGTTCAAACAGATGTCCTTTCTGTCTCATCAAGTTGAAATTGTCATGACAAAATATCATCCCCACTTTTCCCCCCAAAGTATCATGTCTCATCTTTGTTTTCAGAAATGGATACAAATGAGATCTCTGGTACAAAGGAATAAAGGGGATTTAATAGGGCACATGGACACAGACAGAGGTCCAGCTGGTGAAGGACCATCTGTCCAGGTGCCCTTTCTAATGCAAACCAAATCATTTTTCAGGTCTGCACTACATACGATGCATAAAATAATGGATTTAATATTGCCAGAAGAGATACATTTAGTCTATATTTACAACCAGCATGACCCTAGGTCTCCCTGCAGGGGGAATTTACTGACAAAAGTTGTTTCAAGAAGGCTGACAGAGAGAGATTGTTCATGGCCCTCATTTTTATTCATGCAGTAATAATAAAACCGCATGAATACATTGTTTTGAAAAGCAGTGAGTTATCTACCATCTGAGACATTTTTGTTAAAATAGCTATGTGCTATAGCATAGACTGACAGGGTCTTTTCATGATCACAAAGGCTTCTTCATTCAACTAGTGGCCTAATTACCCTAGAATCGTTCTGCTTTGTGCCAGGGCAAAGGATCTAACATACCCAATTAAAGCAGACCTAAGTGAGCCACGTCTCCACTTTGGTCCCACAAATGGGTGTTCTTCTGGCCTGCAGGAATAGTAATAATGTGTCAGTCTGAATGATGACAAAAATGATCACTGAGACCAGATACAGTCAAAACTGAGATATTTCAAGGTTAGAGAATTTCAACTGCATAGCCCTTGAGACGACACCATGAAGCTGTCTTTTTTTTTGGATCTCTTAAACTCAATATGGAGTTATCACCCAGATAGCAAAAGTTGTTAATTCAACTTTTGTAATGAAGAAAACAACTAAAAGTAATTTTCAGAAGGACATGGCAAAACAGAGAATGTTTTTCTATAAACTTTTCCTATGTGTGGGAATGTTTGAAAGGGAAGTTTAGGGACAGTTATGTTTTACAAACATTATGTGTTCAACTTCTACTGCCGGTTTTTACTCTTTCTTTTTGTTTGTTTTGTTATGTTTTCTAGCCAAACTAGTGGCTCCCATGGATAGCAACAGTTTGTCTGTCCACCACTTATTGAACACACATTTGTGTTTCCCTCAGGATGAATTGTAATAAATTTGGTCATCCCTTGACTCTTCATCCAGTGCCATTATCAGGCAAATTTTAATTTGTCCAGTAGTTTGCTTTATGACTAAATACTTGTGTGTATTTTAGAAAGGGATTGTATTACACTGTACACTGTTACTTTGTCCACAAACACATACTGTGCATTTTAATTTAGTCCAATACAACTACTGCAGTAGGACAACTGCAGTCTAAATATTGGACTTTCTGTTCATCTCTTTTAATTACTCCAATGAAACAGTCTCCCTGTTTTCACTCTGTAAAGGTTGGACTTCTAAGGTGATCTGCAAACAACTGTTGACAGCTCTGCCTTGTGGAGCGGGAATGTTCAATTTAGTTGAAATTTGACAACCTTTGTGGGCTCAGCTAACTGCTGTTGACCTGCTTGAACTAAAAACAATGGAAGAAAAACTACTTGCTTTCTCTTAATTTTCACAACTGTACAATAATAAGCTAATTGAGTTAAATGCTGGCTTCACAGAGCTAACATGCTCACAGTGACAGCACAAGCATGCTTATGTTAAGCATGCATCATTGTATGTTCACCATTTTAGTTTCTACATGTTAGCATTCTATCATGTGCTAATTAGGCCGCTGAGGCGGAAAGGAAAATAATTTGTGTTTTCATGATTTTAGTCACGCCTTAAAGTATTAATCAAAGCGATCCATCCAATACTTAAACAGTAAAATACTAAATGAATACTAAAACAAATGTCAGCCTCATGGTTGTGCAAGTTAAAAAAAATCAGGGATCACTAAAGTCAGCAGGTTTCATCAGCTGGGGACCATCAGTGCCTGTGGAAATCTCTCCAGTAGTTGTTGAGATATTTCAGTCTGGACAACAGACAAACATTTTCATCCCTAAATCCATGCCGCTCACATGGCTCATAAAACTGTATTTCCCTAAAGGAGCAAGGAAGAAATTATGTTTCGGTAACAACCCAACTTTTTCATCTTAAAACGTGCACACAATTGGTATAGCCTGTGTATGTGTTCTACAGAGTGCCTTGTATTTTTCAACCATTTCACTCTTGGGCTTTTGGGATCACCAGAGTTGACAATTATTCTCATAGGAATCTCCACAGTATTGATAGATACCATATCTTTGCTGACGCCTGCAATGCCTGAGTCATATAATTTGACATACAGAGTTCAGTGGGCTTTGTTGACAGTGTGTTTATGGGCAGTAATAACACATTTATGTCTTTGTCAACCATTTATATTGTCACCAAAATCGACAGCAATGCTAAAACAACACTGTGAAGCCGCCCTTGTCATGCTTATTTGTTTAGCCAGGAAATAATTCAGCTAACACCGCAAGAAGGTTATTTATCTTGGCTAGCCACTGCCCGAGGCTGGAAACGGCAAAGCACTTAATAGCAAACAAGTGACATCTTTTTTCAAATGATTCAACAGTCATCTAAAAACAGAGCTGACCAGTGGCCTGTGGCTATTGTTAGTGTCTAGTGTGACTTATAGCATTATGTCACTGCACCCGCAGAGGGGCAAATACGGGCTTAGCATAAATTAAAGTCTCCCAAAATAACCATGTTGAACTTCTTAAAAAACAAAGCAGGCCAAGCAAGGCAAGCGCTGTCTAATGAACCCTGAATGAAGTGATCTATTTTCATTCTCTGTGCTGATATTAGTGTACAGATCGATGTGAACCAACAAAATCAGTACAGCACAGCAAAGTTTCAAATGAGAAAAGTTACTAAGTACCAGTTTTTCATTCATTCATTTTTTACTAAAATGCACAATGAGTAGTTCAAATGTTTGAATAAAAATGTATTATTATAAATGAAAACTGCAGCACAATACTAATACTAATTATGCATCAGTTAAATTTAAAATATATTAACATACATTTGCTATAAACTTTGGTTAAAGTGTGTGTGTGTGTGTGTGTGTGTGTGTGTGCGCATATGACTAGATGTGCTATACGTTATTAATGACTTTCCACTTTCTATGCATTTTAATAGCGTACAATATTGCAGTATGGTGAAAAATTAAACAGGACCTTCCTGGCCAGTTGGTCCTGTGCCTGTTGACACAATCTGGTATTTAGAAGGGGAGCAGCCCATGACCCACTTAATGTTTTAGAACCATGATAAAGTCCAACACAACACACTCCCATCTTCCATCTAGAACTGGAGAAATAACACTGATCCTTCATCATATACTGAATAAGACATAGCGGGTCACATAGTTATTTAAATATGTTTTCCAACAAGAGGTTGTAAGATAAACATGAGGGTCACAAGATGATGAAGAGATTAGGAAAGCAGAACAAATTTCTGCTTCACAAAATTATGTTTGTTGCCCCCCCCCCCCTTTTTTTTAAAAAGAGAAAGTATTTAATCAGTGTAGCTCTTCAAGTTATTCAAAGTAAACAAAGATAAGAAAACACTCTTTGGTAGAATGTGTCAAAATACATATGTAGTTGCAAATAAACACACCTTTGTTTAAGAGTCAACAGTCAAAAACATTGAGAACCCTTGAGCTCAAGTATGCCACTTAACAGAATCCATAAAAATGAAATACTCTTTAAAAATATTTCAAATTGGTTTTCCTCCCCAATCCCATTTCATATTACTACACCAATCATGTAAAATAATATTAATAAGCTTTATTTTTATTCTAATTCGATTAAAATACATACATTTGGATTTTAATTTATCTGCATATTTTAAAGCACATAAGTTTAGCAACAGTTTTACATTGACAGTGTTTGGATATTGTAAGTGAGCTGACAGTAACATTCACAGATTATAGGTGTTAAAAAGGTAATGAATGTTAAGGACAGGCAGGCCCTCACATAAACCCTGTTAAAAAGGCATTGAAGCTACTGCAGCATCATGGTTGCTCTCATCTTGTGCCAAACCACCACATACTTGCAGTAAAAGATCCTCAGTATTCTTGGCAAATATTCATAAAGGCAGAAGATGAGATAAGAGACCTCCTGTCACAGCAAGGTGGGCCACTGAGTGAGTCCCCCACAATTCTACTGAAAGAATAATGCATAGGTGCCTGAAGAGATTTGAAAAAATGATCTATGCATGTTTCTGACTCATATTGTACCAATCTGCAATTCTATTTCATCATTATTTTGCATACTTTTTCTGATCATGGTTTTCTACATTTGTCTGTGGATTGTGTGCACCTGTGTGGATGGGTTTTAATTTGGATTTTACTGTAGGGGTGAGCATGAAAAGCAAGTGGTGCAGTGAGTGGGTGGGTAGATATCCATCCATCGTCAACCGCTTATCCTGCACAAGGGGTGGGGGGGGTTGGAGCCTATCCCAGCTGGCATCGGGCGTAAGGGTAAGGCGGGGTACATCCTGGACAGGCCGCCAGTCCATCGCAGAGCCACACAAAAACGAACAACCGCTCACACTCACACCTAAGGACAATTTAGGGTCACCAATTAACTTAGCCTGCATGTCTTTGGATGGTGGGAGGAAGCCGGAGCACCCAGAGAGAACCCATGCAGACACGGGGAGAACATGCAAACTCCACACAGAGTGGCCAGGGCAACCGGGGTTTGCAGCACGGAGGGTGGGTAGATAGGTTTTTCTAATTTAGGAAACAAAGGGACATTGGAGAAGTGTATTTCATTGCAACTAGAAGGTATCCTGTGATCAAGGATTAGATCATTTTGCCCCACTTGTCTTACTAAAATACAATAATACATGTTCAGCACATTTAGTAAAATAAACAAAGTCAAACTTAAGAACTGGTTTAATTTTGATCTCACAGACAGAAGTCCAATATTTCACCTCATCTCTCTGTGTTCTCACACAGAGGGAGTCTGAGGTTTGTGTGAGGTCATCACAATTTTCTACTTTTGACTGTGAAGAGCTGACAATAATCATTCTGGCATTTAAACAAAAATCTGACTGTGAATAAACTAAAGGTGCACAAGCAAGTGAAAAAATATATAAACTGGGGGGCAGTTTTAGTTTCCTGATATGCCATATTACTAATTGCAGTGTCCAGTGGAGAGAGCCGTTTTCTTTCCGGCAACAAACTGCTATTAAAAATTTGGTATAGTAATTTTTTGCCAGAGATTCCTTGGTGACACTTTGACCCTTTGTGTAGGGCAACAGTCTTGTCAAAATTGTCTCTTCATCAGCACTTTGGTCCATGACAAGGTATATTAAAAAAAATGGATGGTCAGATCTTCAATAACCTTTGTAAGGATTTTCGTGGCCCTAGAGGATGGATCCTAGCTAATTTAGTGGTCCACTGACCTTTAATCAAGTGCCTCCATCAGGCCAAAAGTTTCAGTTATGCACATTAAACACAGACATTTTATAGGCAGATGGTCATGCAACTTAAGAGCATATTCATGCTCCCCAGAGGATGTCTTCTTTCCTTTTTGGACAATTTACGAGCTGCCCTTTATAACCACGTTCAAGCCAAAATGTTAACTTTACATTCTAATAGAATACAATTTGCTGAGCATATTGATGTTAATAACCTCAATATGTTTCCTCTAGTAATTCCCTAAATACAAACTTTTTATTTTTTCCAAAATATTGGAAAGGCTGTAAGAATGTCAAAAGTGTCTTTTGCTACTGTTGGTTTAGCCCCTTTAAAAAAATAATTTTTGGCCCAAATCTCTATTACATTATGATGCTAATGCAATGGTCAGTGGTTCATTTGTTGTGATTTCCATTAAAAATTGCCAGTAATTAAGAAAAAACGGGAATAAAAGCAAGTTAGCATTAAAAAATTAAATCTGAGATGAACATTGCCCTATGTGACAATTTGATTGATGTGTCTTTAACACCGTCACTCACCTGTCAATACCTTTTTATGTGAAGGTGAGAACACAGGAGCCACTGTTGACCTCTGGTGCTGGGGTCTACTGTTCATACAGGCTTTATTGCCGAGAGCTTCCATGGCAATTTATGTTGTCAATTTACACATTGATCATACACAGCTGTGTATTCCCAGTTTCCATTAAGGAAAGCATTGATTAGGATTTACTATAGGATTTAAAAAATATATTCCATTAGCTCGCCAACACTGTACTCCAAAAATTATGGAAAGAAATGATCAAAACTGCGTAATGGATTTTCATCACTCTTAGTTGCATACAAATTGCTTGTGCTCACAGATGAAAAAATAAATCTTGTGTTTTATCAACCGTAATGTATCTGATATTTATTATAAACCAACATGTTTTGATGGGGAAAGACTTTGTTCTTTCATCCCCCTACCCCCACCTCAGTTGGTCAGAACACATTCTGACATCTCAGCTGATGTTGTCACTGATTTACACTATTGTTGAGGGATGTGAGCAGAGAGCCTTTTACCAACAGTTGTGAATCACAGGGGCTTTTCATGTGTTCCTTTCATCTTGTCTGCAGAGCAAAATGTATTCCATTAGTTTACCATGATTTCCATTAGATTACCCTTAGATCATTGTGCAGTCTTTTGCAAACACCGTCTATAGGGTATGAATAGTGTTTTGTAAGCTTTATATAAAGTATAATGAATTTCTGCTGACTGTTGGTGTTAAGTTTTAACAATGCTATTTTTTACACACACACTCCACACAGAGAGGCACACGTATACAGACGGAATAATTAAAAAAAGCGTTTGCCAAAAGAGGGACTGTACAGAAATTTGGGGTGAAATTGAGATTTCACTTTTAAAAAAGGAAAGTCCTCAACAGAATTGTTAATATTTGTGCTGTCCCCTTAACTAATAGAACAACTTCAACCCTATCGCCACAATATCTCAAAGAAATATGAATGACATATGAATATGAAATACAATATGAATCTGTTCATTTTGTAGCCAATAATATGTGGTGCACAAAGTAATATTGTGCAATTCAAAATGTGTTTTTAATGGAATAAAATGTTTTACATAGGCACCAAGTTACACAACAGAAGTGAAATTAGCAATTGACAAAATTACGGCAATAGTAACAAAATCATGAATACTTTTATCTGAATATTTCTTACTTAATATTTTCCCCAAGTGCTGTCACTTTCACTTTATGACACACTGTACTACTTTCTGTTCAGATGCTAAATTAAGTGAAGGTGGGAGCTGCTAGGACAGTGAAAAAAAGCATGTTTTTGAAGAGATAACGTTCAATCACTAAAGACCCTCCCCCACTCCCAGAAAAAAAATAGACCTTCATCAAAAAAATATACCACCCACCCCTTTCTAAATTTTTTTCTACACTCCCTGAGGCTTCTGATTTTTATGTATCTGCTTAAAAAGGCATTTCTGTTATACAGCTTCATACTTCTGACTTCTGTGCTCATTACATTTCTATTTTTTCTGCTTTCCTTTCCTTATACATGTAAAGGCAAAACGTGCTGTCATTTAGTGCGATCTTTTTCCTGCAGCCAGCAACAACAATGTGTTCTCACTGCATTTTAAAATACAAATCAGAGGTTCTCACTAAATGCATGGACAGGAACTTTGCCACTAGATGTAGCTGAAGTACTCAGGTACCAGAAACAGTGCTCAGGAGACAAGTCGCCCTTGGTGCCAGCCTGATGCTGGTTTGCAGATGGGTTTTTTTGTTATTTATTTGTTTCACAGTAACACTGCAAAGTGATAAAGCACAGGGTCACTGTCTTTAAGAAGCATGCACCTATGTAACAACCATTTTCTGTCTTTAAATTTAGAAAATTGTTCTTTTAAATCATCTAATGGCTGCAATATATTTACGCGCTAAACAAAAGTAAACTATGTTCTTATGTGTCTTGAGCCCTCTCAGATCCATGTCTATTGTGATTAGGCTGAATGTCAAAAGTTGTTCAGTCGTTGTTTAAAACAGTCATTTATTCCTCTGTAAATAAAACTGCTAAACATGGATCCTATATGCAGCGTATCTTCAGGAGATGAGTACTTCCTCGAACATGACTTCCTTTCTTTCCCTGTGGCGTCCTCTCTGTCCTGTTTTTCACTCTCTGGCAGATTGCAAAGACAGTGGGGGTGGTGGGCTAGAGGTTAGCCACTGATTATGCCATATTTTCTTCCTTTCAAATCAACAGCTTCTGCTCTCCAAATGTAACAATCACCAGGAGGGTGGGATAAAAACGCCGACATTTGACCTGATTTTGCACAGATCTATTACTGTTAGCTCGGTGCCTGGTTTTTACGTGCCGCGTGTAACTTAAAGTGACACTTGCCTGAAGCTCCCTTAGGGGCGCAAAGCTAGGTTGGCGCTCTGAAACCACATATGACAAGCAGGGGAAGGGAGAAAGAGAGGGAGCTTGCCAGGGTAAGGGGTGTTTGTCAGACAGCAAGCAAGGAAAGGCGGGTGGGGAAAAAAAATTCTGAAGGAAATAAAAATAAATAAATTGTCTCACTCTAACTTGCTCTCTTGCTGTTCCTGTAAGCTGTTTTTTTAGACTGTCTAACAAACTGTCTTGCTCTTGTGCAGGTTTCTTTACCTAAGCGATGTCCTCGGATAGTTAACTCCTTGAGAGTAGGTGGCACTGCGGTGAGAGAACATAGAGAGGATACTGCAAAAAGCGAAGTTAAGCCTCGCATGTAAGCTATTATTGCTTCTCTCACATTTGACATCACGAGCAGCATCAGAATCCAATCATTATAAACCACCTGATACGGTCATTATCTGAGCTTAGGCTTCAGTTGTCGTGATTTGTCTGTTATTCAGTTTAAGTGTTGACGAGTCATGTAGGCTGTCTGAGGCTATTTGCTGCAACGTTTGTCTCAGAATCTCTTTCAGTGGATTATATAACAGTCATTGTCGTCTACAGCATCTCTTGCCCCTCCGTTGAACTGTCATTGTCCGCTCATAGTATGGCAACGCATAGGTGTCATTTACACTGGGGACGGTGTCAATTTTGAGAAAATTAAGGCCATTAAAAAGTTTTCAAAACATGGTTGAACTGACTGTGGCCGCTTGAAACAAGAACAAGATGCGCTTTCTGCAGGTGAATGAGTGAGAAAGAAGACCAGGGGAAAAATATAAGCAGCATTTGGTTTTGGCTAATGCTGGCTGACTATTTAGCTAAATCGGTGCCTTTTTATTGAAAGACGTTCAAAAATGCCAATCGTCACTGTCACTTTTCGTGAACAGATCAATCACAGCCTGAATGGGGTGGGACATAAAAAAAAGTTTGATATGCTACAGCGAACTTTCTAAATTTTAAAGTCAAAATTCTGCATAAATGGTTGATTATTGTTGATAAGTATAATATTATACATACACTCATGTATAATAGTTCCTCCTCCAGGTTGTGGATGGAGCCTCTGCAGGTGGACAGATGTAGACTAAGCCAGAGTCAGGATGCCATTGTGCAAATGTGTTGTTTCTAGCCGCCCCCTCCTCCTGAGAGCAACATGTTCCCCTCGTTCTGTTTTACATCTGTTTTACTAAATTTATTATTATAAAAATTTACACAAATCAGCTTTAGGATGCAGACAGCAGCTGTTGATCGCAAATGCATGTGCTACACTGTCTACAATACTAACGTTATCACTCAATTTATTCTCTTCAGCTATGTTCCCTTCTGGCCTATTTGAATTATGTTGTATTGATACAGTGGTCGATGAACTACTGTCTCAAAATCAATTTATAGCAAATGTGAGTGAAAGATCTGTTGTGTAGGTTTCAGATTGCAACCAACAGTACACCCCTTCCATATTTATACCTGAAAATAAATAACTATGTCAGGTAGCTGTCAGCTGGTTGGCATTTGCAGGCAAGCGAACATTATCTAGTTTGAACCAACTAAAACTCAAAGTCAGTGTTTCACATGATTTGCAGTAATTTTGTGCACAAAAATGCCTTAGCCTGTGTAAGACCAGTACGTCACATAGAAAACAGTAGGCCTAAACAGGCTGGTAAACTGAAAAAGTTGGTGAATGCCTCAATTTTTAGGTGAGGTCACAACTTGTTCACAAACAGGCAATAAACATGTTATAAATATATTTAAATTCCTTTTAAAAACTCCACAATTTCCCTTTTAAAGGTGTTATGTGGCTGACTTAACCGATTCTAAGTCAAAGTGGTACATTTGTGTTTAAAAGGTCTTGAAAAAGGTCTTAAAAGGAATTAAATTTTACTGGAGGATTCCTGGAGATACCCGGATTTATGTCACCTGCTACCTGAATTTTGTGCTTCCTTTTATACAAATAAAAACATTTCCATGATAAACGGGTGCAGAAACTTTCATCAGAATGCAGGTAATGAAGTGTTTGATGACAAAAAATGTCCTGGGGGAGGCCCCTCCCCAGACCTCACACTCATGTCATTAAGGATATCTTTAAAACAGAGTCTCTTCACACCCTTAATCTGAGCCCCTATGTCCCCACCACTTTTCAACACAAAGTGACGCACTTGCAGCAATGGTTTCTTGACTTGGTAGGTTAAAACAATATTAGACTCTAATAAGAGTAAAATTCTGATACCACGATTAGCAGCTCTGTCCTACACTTTATTCCAGATATACAGGAGTTACATTTGCCAAACATATTGGTTTGTCTCCATCCTAATAGCCCTTTCTCTTTTAAAGCTAAAAGTGAAACCTTTGTTTGTCCAAATGTAAGCTAGCATCCAAAGACTTACACATTAAATATTTATAACACTATAATACTAATATCAGAACCAACTAGTTCTTTCTTTATTTCCATTTCTTCCA
The DNA here is from genome assembly GCA_029875015.1 of Lepomis gibbosus. NCBI lineage: Eukaryota > Metazoa > Chordata > Actinopteri > Centrarchiformes > Centrarchidae > Lepomis > Lepomis gibbosus. The sequence goes on from JAPMOB010230227.1 coordinate 18,555, forward strand.
TATGCACCAGCAACTGGTGGATGCTGGCATCAATAATCATCTTAAGACATCAATAATTAACTGTTGCACACTGACGTGATTAATCGCACAGGGTGGCTATTAAAATCCACAGATCACAAACAGTGCTTTTTTTTAATTTCTGCAGCAGTTGAATGTGAACCTGCCATAATTGAATACGTGAATTTGCACACCTTATAGACACTAAACAATACAGTAATTACTGCAGTTAATCATAATTTGGGAGGACTTTACGTGGTTCAGTAGGTGTTGAGCATGTGAGAGCAAAGATGAATATTGTAAGCTTTGAGAGAAGGAGCGAGGGAGGGAACTCTTCTCCACACACACACAGACACACACACACAGCGAACCACATCTAGAAGCAAGAAATGTATCTCTTTGAAGTGTGTTCTAATGTGGAGAGGAGCACCTGAAGGCCAACATGCCTTACAGACCTACAAGGACGACAGGGTGGGTACATCTTGATTGTTTATCCTTTTACTTCACCGTCTTGATCATTTGTCAGGCTCATATCATTACCCAGCAGGAAAGAGGCTCATTCTATGTGTGTATGTGTGTGTGTGTTTGTGTGTGTTTGTATGGTTCAACTGCTGCATCTGCTTATTATTCACGGTGGCAATTTGTCTGACTCTGCCTCTCCTGGCCCCACCTTTGTTGTGTAAACTGGAGATAGATGCTGTTTCAAGACTTCCTTCTTCCTCATTGGACTTGCTTGTTTGTAAGAGTTCTCCGTCTGAGTGGCAGCACACAGTGAAGCAGAGGAAAAAAAGCTGCTTTAATAGTTGTCCTGAGGCTGCATTCCTAACAAGCACACTGGCCTCATACAAGCACAGAGGATGATAAAAGCAGTATTAAAGGTGTTATTTTTATAAATATGTATACACATTTATTATGTAAAGAAATATTTGTTTTTCTTATCTGTATCACCAGTTTGAAATGTGCTGTTAGCTATTGGATGGTTCCACAAGGAGACAGCACAACCAGTTGCATATATGTAGAAAATAAAACAGACCCACTGTACACATAAGACATAATCTACAGGTTGTCTTTGAATTGCCTCTAAAAATATGTTTTTATCAAAATATTTTCCAACAATTTTATAGTTTGGATGCTGGTAGGTTGACGTACATATGTATTAATATGATTTGTTATGGTTTGTGTAAACTAATTTGTATGTGTATATTTTTTATTTCATTGCTATTACAGTTTTTTTTTCAACAAGAACTTACCTCAAGATACTTTATCATAACTCTTGACATAGCAACACACCTACCTCACACAGTTAGCCCAATAGTAAATTTTCTGCTCAAAACCACATTTTGTTCTTTAAAACACAAACTCATGTTCTTTAAACACACATTTTAAAATTAAAGAAAATGTTCTCTACATACACAAATTCTATCAAAACACAGCAAACCTGACTCAAAATCAAATCATTCTAAGAAAACACTAGCACTTTTTCTTTCCAAACGGAACACAATCAATCATAGCACAATGACTTTCTAAATACAAACAGAGGCATGACACAAAACATTTTTCAGTTTTACCTGCATACAGTAGACAATATTACAGTAAAGTGTTCTGAAGCGGCGGCCTGATGGGAATAGCTGAAAGGAGTGGTGAAAGCGGGTGTGAAGGGTCCTTAGTGATGGAGTCTACCTTTCTTTTTACTGCGTGACTGTAAAGGTCTGACAGTTGGATTTGAGTGGTTCCGGTAATTTTAGTTGCATGTTTGATGATTCTTATGAGTTTCTTCTTGCTGTTCTCTGGGAGGAAGCTGTACTAGAATGCAGTGTCCTGTCTGACATTAAAATCTTTCAGCTTTCACAGGAGGAACATGTGCTGTTGGGCCTTTTTGTAGACCCCATATGCATGTTGTGTGAAGGACAGGTGGTGGTCCACCTCAGTGCCCAGATATTTAAAGCTATCGACCTGTTCCACCACCTGCCCCTCCAGCATGAGTGGTCCAGAGAGAAGGTTAGGGGTATCAGGTGCAACACAGCTCTTTGGTCTTGTTGATGTTCAGTTCCAGGGAGCTCTCCTGGAACCAGAAGACCATGGTATGCACATGCTGCCTATATGTGGAGAGAGAGCGCATGTGTGTCAAGCGGGCCACCAAGGCCATCATCAGCATACTTAAAAAGTGTCAGTGTCACTCTTGCTCTGGATTTATGATCATTCACTCTGACGGGGTTGGGTCTGTTATGTAAAAAATCTTTAATCCTTAAACCAGTGTTGTGTTGACTTGTTGTCCTTGGAGGCGGTGCAGTGTGCCTATATTTACTGTATTAAAAACAGGTGAAAAGTCCATGAATAAAATCCTGCTATATGAATTGTATACTATGATACAGTATATGCTAAATTAGTTTTACTGATGCTTTTGTGTGTAAGTAGCTGTACTGTTGTATTTGGTTGATCTGGTGTTATTTTGGGTGATTTATAACTAAAATTTTATGGGATGAAAAGTGACTTGTAACTACAGCTGTCAAATAAACTGAAGTAGGTGTCATAAGTGGAGTACAAACTACAATATTTACCTCTAAAGTGTATTGTAGTAGAAGTAAAGTAGCATAAATCTGGGATACCCAAGTAAAATATATACATATATTTTACACTACATGTTTAGGAATACAAATAGCTCAATAAATGTACTTATTAACTTTCCAAAAGACAAAAATAAGTAAATAAATACATACATCAAAGATAATCATGTTGCATCCAAAGGTTGTCATACCAGAAGGGACAAACTAGATGGGTTTGTTACAACAGGAACTGAACAAACACAAATGCCTGAGAATTTCTGAATCCATTATGCAGCTCAGTAATGTCTCTTGAAATGATATGTACATTATGTTTGAATTACCTGCCACTGCAAATATACAGTAACTGTTGCTCAAGGCAAAGCAGTGTCTTTTGCAAGCTGTTGGCAGCCGGAGAGATTTTCAGCAGCATTAATGGACTGTTAATATGTTGATCTGCTCATATCCACAAGGCATTTTCCTGCCAGAACAAATAGGCATCAAATACTGAGACTGAGACAAGCCTCAAATGACAAACCCTCTGACTATGTTTTTAGCTGTAGCTATTTATTCTCAAAGCAATATAAATGAGAGGGTTTTAATGCAGAAAAGCCCAAAATGGGATAAAACCATTATGATGAGTTAAAATCTTTCTCTTCCTTTTTTTCTTCTGTTTCCACCTTGCTCCCTTGTTCCTGCATGTGATCAGGGGATACAGCATATCAGAGTGTCAATGAAGCTTGTCATAAAAATGTAAATTGGATTTGGGAATTTAATTTCCATTTTACAAATGATGTGACGCTTCTAAATAATACTGATGCTATACAGAATTAAAGCCAGAGGAAAAAATAAACAGGCAATCGCTGTGGCCATGCCCTGAGTGCACATCTGGTGTCAATAGAGGGGAACCCAACACATCTTAGCTTCTCTAAATTCAGCATGTTTCCACACAAGTTGGTGTGCTCTGACACTCCAGGGAACAAAGACAATGAAAATTCATCTTAATCTGGAGAATTCTTGCTGGCAGCCTCCCTACTCCCACCCCCGTGGGGGACAATAATTAATCAAGCCAGCATTAAGTAGGTGGGGTGCAGGGGTAATAGATCAATTCAAAAGCTGATGATAAGAATCGATGGAAGAGATAACCTTGGCTGAGGTGCAGAGTCTGGAAGATGGGAAGAGAATGTAGGAGAAAAGAAGACAGAGAGGGAAGGTTGAAACGTGATGATTTGGCTAAAAATCATGATTGTCAAAATGTGTTAGCTTTACATTTTTTAAAAGATAAAACCACTGCCCCCAAGCCACAAATGCTGACCTTCCTCACACACATACATAAACACACACACACGCTCCCCCATTTACTAGTGTTTTCACTATAGTTATTGCTTTATTATCAACACGTTGCAGCAATGGGTCAAATAGATTGATTAACTTATGCAGAAAATTGGGCGGGGGAAATGGGGGGAAAATTGACATGATTCTATATGACATGGGGTATAATGTATGTTCATGTATGCAAGCTGTACAACGATCTTCAGATTTATGTTGTTGTAAACATATACATTCAAGAACAACTGGGGCTCATCAAGTTTACTCTTCTATTCAAGTGAATACTGAAGCAGAAGTACCAGAAGTCTTTCCACACCATGTAGTGAAAATGTTAATTTTAAAACTCTAGTCTGTGTTTCACTAGTTGTCCGAGAAAGAACAGTCTCTGCTGGGCGTCTTTGGTGAGCTGGTCTGAGGTAATATTCCATTTGGGTGTATTGCTAATATGTGTGCCAAGACACTTAAATAAGTCAATGATGGTTTTAGGTGCACCTGAGATATGTATTAAGATTGCTGTAGTGGGACCAAGTGAATGCTTGGGTTACCGGCTTCCTATATCGGTGCTCATTGTTTGTGGATACAAGGCCTTTTTATGGTTTTAGTATGCCAGCAGGAAGGATGGTTACCAAACTATGCTAAGACGTGGTGCATAAGGAGAAGAGCCGCGATGGTGAAACATAGCCCTGAGGGTAACCAGTGCTGGGATTAAAGGGCTAATAAAAGGTGGTTCACCGTAGCCCACTGTCTTCCTTCTTATGGAAAGCTCCGCATCCAGTGGTAAACGTAGAAGCTGATGATCATGTCCATCGGTGTGTTAAAGAGCTTGATAGAGTTGATGGTGTTAAAGGCAGAGCTGAAATTTATGAACAGAATATGGGGTTCTTCAGGTGTTATGTAGTGAAGAGCAAGTTGATCTGCACAGGAGACCATGGAGGAGATGGGGAAGGTGTTGGGGGAGATAAAGGTTAAACAGGACACTGCTGTAATCTCCCATATCATTTATTGAGTCTGTCAGGATCAGGTATGGGAGATGAGGGCTTGTTGTAATTGCAATTAGTTGTTTCAGTTTAATTATGTAATTCTAATTTGCTTTCATGATTGCAGACCACAATTCAAATTTTGTTCTTATGTATTGTTCCATGTCTCAAGCGATGAAAGCTGACTAATTCTTATACTGTGAATGAGCTGTATGTCTTTTGAGAACCAATGGTTTCTTATAGCTCTGAAACAGAGAGTGATGAATAAATAGTAAGTGGTAGGCCGTAAACAGGTGGCAGAGTTACTGGGTTATTGCACAGGAATGGTTCCTGACACTGTGATCAGAGAGATGGCTTGTGAGAAGAAACTGTTCCTGAGTCTGTTGGTTTTGGCGTACAGTGCTCTGTAGCGCCTACCAGAGGGGAGAAGCTGAAACAGGTTGCGTTCAGGGGTGAGATGGATCTGCAGTGATGTTTCCTGCTCATTTCCTGACTCTGATATAAGTCCTGAATAAGGGGCAGGTTGGCACCGATGATCTTCTCTGCAGTCCTGACTGTCCGTTGTAGTCTGCTCCTGTCCTTTTTGGTGGCAGATCCAAACCAGACAGTGATGGACGTGCTGAGAACAGACTGGATGATGGCTGTGTGGAAGTGGAGTACAGTGCAGGACAATTTCTTGGCTTCACAATGATGACTTCTGGTTTAAACAAAATTAAAATTTGAAACCTGTAGCGGCCCAACATGTTCCATAATGTTGAATTATTGCTTCAAGTTTTTGCACTACTCACATATCCAAGCAGCAAGAAATCCAGAAATTAAAGTCATGTGGCAATGCAGGGATGAAACGGCAAGTGGATGTTACACTCAGTCTGCAGCCAAAAACCTATACAGGGTCACATTTCGATTGAAGCGACTTCTGACAACATAGTCTTTGAATTCAATGCTGTTTGGCAGCAGACATGAGTTGTTATTCTCAGCTCAGTCTTAATAGTGACAGAAGGTGGAACTGAAGACATCTAAAACATATATGTGATAATGATGTGTAACCCTACTGATCTTCTACTATTACATACATCTATTGATCTTCCAACTGTAACTAAGAAACAGAAAGTGCATTGGAAAAATAAAAGAAAAACCATGTTTAATGTCAAGACAGAAGCTTACATTTCAGAACCTCATCACATAAGGGTGCATTGTCAAATATGCTTATCTATTTGCAGTGTCTCCGTCAGTTCAAATAGTAAGTTAAACAAAATTTTTGCTCTGCGTTTTCAACACGATTTATTACACACACACACACACACACACACACACACACACACACTGTGACAACAGAATAAAAAGGGAATAATATTAATATTAATTATGTGAGTTGCTTCTCTCTACCTCTTTGTTTACACTGAGAAGTGAAACTGTTACAGTGCACAGGACATTTCCTGTGTTGACTGTAAGCAATTGATCTACAAGTGTCAGTGAAATTAATGAGTGGTGTTTGCCCCCCCAAACTCAGTTTGTTTTCTTGCAGTTTAGCAAATTTTCATATTATTTTATAGTGACGGTCAGATTAACTGTTTAGGCCATTTTGGGATATTTATGTGTTTCAAATGTGTCCGTAAAAGTTTTTACTTGAAATGCATGTTCGTGATGTTATTGTATTGTGTCCTGATGTTTATTATCAGCTATCCTGCGGCTGTGGCTCAAGAGGTAGAGAAGGTTGCCTGTCGATGGGAAGGTTGGCGATTCCCCGACTCCTCCAGGCTGCCAAAGTGTCCTTGGGCATGATATTGAACCCCGAACCAGTGTGTGAATGGTGAATGCGAGGTAGTGTAAAAGCGCTTTGAGTGGTCGAAAAGCGATGCTATACAAATACAGAGTGTTTTCATCCAAACATTACAGATCCAGTTATTCTTAGATTTTACATTGATTATTTAAACTATAATATATTATTTAAATAATGTATTAGCCGTCAGAATGACTGCTATGGTCATTCTGGTAGTTATATAATTGTGGTAGTTCTAGAATTGAGACTGCTCTCCACCTTTCAAATTCATACTAAAAAGTAGGGGGCAGCATATCACATATCAGGTCATAACTGCTGCTAACTACTGTTAGCTAGTTATCTCAGCTAGCCATGTAGCCTCCGAGGTAACATTTAATGTTTTTACTATGGTGATTTTAAAATTGTTTTGTTTTGTTTTTTTTACCATTATTTTAATGTGATTGAACGTAACAAAATTTTTTCATGTGATTTTTATAACGATTATTAAAAATGTACAAAGGCACACAAAAATGATAAGTCTTGTGCCCCCCTAGACTCGTCCTCAAGGCACCCACTCTCAGAACTACTGTGCGAGATAGACAGTGCAGAGTTTTTGTCGGCACAGAATAAAAAGATAATTTGTCACTACTTCCGGGGCTCCATAAAGAAAACTCTTGCTTGTGTAAGACTGGTTCCATAGTTTTCTGATGCCAGTCAAGATTAGTTCCTCACAGCCAAAGATCCTCATCATTTTGTACTGAAATTTAAAGGACCAGTCTTCTTCTTTTCAAGGTTGATCAATACTACTCGTGTGTACACTTAATACAGAGATAGTAACAAGATATGTTTAGCGTAGCCTGTCTGTAACCCTACCAGCACTCCCAGGCTAGATGTTTCCCCTGGCTTCCAGCTTTTTGCTAGAATAAGCTAAATGCCTGCTAACGCCAGCTTCATATTAAGCATATAGACATGAAAGTCTTATCAGTCCTCTCATCTAACTCTTGGCATGTGAATAAGTGTTTTTTCCCCCAAAAGGTCAAACAATTCCTTTAACAATCACAAGGAGACAATTCTATTGTAGAGGAGACTTTCCTCACTACAGCAGAACTTTCCTCAACATAGCAGAATGCAATGCAGCAACAACATGTGGTGTGTTTTTCTTTACAAAAAATTCAGTTATTATGGTCAACCAATATTGCTCTCTGCAACTCCTTCTATAAAATAACTAAAGGAGGTCAAGTTGTTTCCAACAAAAAATAATTTGATAATAACAAATGTGAAAATATTAACATGATAATAAACAGAAAATATTTTCTGATATAGGATCATAGAAACAACTGCAAATTTCCCCATTTATGTATAGTAACTGGCAACAGCCAGTCACTTCTGGGACCAACAGAAAATAAAAGAATGAAGCGATGAAGGGTCAAAAAAATTCCTTAAGAAAAGTCGGAAATACTCTATGATGTGCACAAGGAGGATATTAATGGACTTCATAAGCTGCATGGCAGACTACATCAATTTTGTGTTGACTTCCTAAACTCCTACGATCATATTTCTTTAAAGTACTATTAAATCAACATGAACAAGCCTTCAGGGAGAGATATATAAACATGTGAGGATGTGCAGAAGTAACCGAGAAAGACTATTATAGCAATAAGACGGGGCGAAGTGCAAACAGAATTATATGGGGAAAAAGATTAGAGTGATACTTGGATAAGCACTGGACTTGAGTGGGAGATGGATAAAGCAGATACACTGGACACATTCGTCTTTAGATTTGCCACCTGTACTCCTTAACCCTAACCCCAGTTCGACTCCAACACACCAGATGGATCCAAACAGCTGTGTTCCCCTGCTCCCTGCCCTCTCTTCCTCTATCGCTGGTTCACGAGGCCTGGTTGCACCTGGATGAAACTGATGGGAATAATGTGATCGACTTCATATATGGATTTAAATTCATTCAACCCCTGCAGATGCGGCTGCGGTACCAGCTCTGGAGTTGTGTCTCACCTGTTTATAATAAATACTGATCATATGGTCATTTTAGTATGAATAGTATGCACATTCGATATGTGAAAGTATGTGCCCACAGTCACCACACAGTGAACACCCACAATTATTTGCATGTTATCATTCCCAGAAGATTCCCAAAGGATGCAAAGTACATCATCTGACTAGTGTGATGTGAGGCTAATTTAATTCAGGTGGTATAACCTGATAACATTATTTACAAAGGGACAAACTTACAGTATGATCATATCAGTTTGTTTGTACACACCCACTCAGCATGTTGATAATGTCCACTGAACACAAATTGTATCTGAGGGCATATCTATAAAATTATTATTTTTTGTTGTTTTTTCTTCTGTACCTAAAAAAAGGTACTCGGCCATATGGAAGAAGGTAGCAGGTGTTTTCTTGGTCAAGAATCACTTCATGACAGCAGTGGTACTTGTTTTAGTTTCCTCCCAGTCTTAAATGCAACTGACTGTGCACTGTTACAATGCACAGCAAAAATATTCCCATATGCTACATATCTCAGAGAATTACACACAAGCTAGAGTAAGAGACAGCAGAGTGACAAACTTTTAGTGGCTAATGCAAGGTAACCAATACAAGTCAGTGACTACATTGATGAGACACAGTTGGGGTGATTTGTTATGTAAGTGACTTAATTCCCTGGTTCCTTTTTTACTTCAAGTATTTTGGTGATTAGATAGTTGCATGTGTATCTGTTAATAGTATAAACATCGTTAGCTAGGTGCTTTTCCCCATCTTTGCAACATCTGAAAGTCCAGGCATTATTGCATAAAAAGAAAGATTCATCATTATAACACCAATGTCATGAAACCAGACCTGAACTGTGCATGTGCAGCTCCCAAAAAAAGATCTTTTAGAAGTGAGACGCATCACTCCATAGCTAAAAAGAAGCATTCAACACACAGAGTGAAAAGAGGAGCTGCAGCAAAGTGCAGTATGACAAAAAATATGGTGTTTTTTGAAAATTAAACCATGTAAACCTGTTCTGGTAGAACCCCTAAATTAAATTATGAACCTGAAAATGAGCATAATATGACCACTTAAAGTTAATATGGTGAACTTGTTAGCAAGCAGTTGCTTATTAACACATCAAACAGATACAGAGTAACATTAACATTAATTTGGTGTCATGTTTCTGGCCCAGTGTAAGTACAATAGTCGCTCTCCTTTTAGCTCAGTTTCTCCACCAACTCCTGAGGGGAAATAACTGGCCCTTTGGCTGCAAAATGCTCCACTAGTCTCTAACATTGTCTGTCTTTGGCTTTGTGCTTGGCTGGTAGCATAAAGTGGGTTTATCATTGCTCAATTATTGCAGCTTTAAATGTGTTGAATGAAATTTAATATCCCAACATTAGATTTTTGACCACACCTCTGTTCCTGCTGCTAGCTTGTTGTTTAAACCCCTGCAGTAATTGTTTGTTGCTGTTTGAATGTGCAAGACATCAAGTCAGCAGACACTCTTTTCAGCCTTGCTTTGTGACCCATACTAAGGGTTTTGCCGGTATGAATGGTATTTTGTGAATTTTTTGTTTTCAAGATGATCCTCGACCAAGTGTTACTTGCACAATTTTTAAAAAGAAAATGTACATACATAAAAACATTTTTCTTTGATTCAACTGTTTTTGTAAAGGGCCAGTTCACTCCACTTGCACCTTGCATTCTGCTAAATGTTTTATTACAATAGTATAAACATTCAGTTAATTAAACAAGAAGCAGTTTAGGTAGATCAAAGAAACCTTTTAACATTTTATTTTACCTTAAACTACAAGGCCTTGTCTTTTGGGCCTCCTCTCTGCCTTCCCCTTATCCTGACAATTATTGTGTAGCTAACGCTAAACACTCCAAATTAAAGTTTGCTTGGCAAGGATTGCACATTCATCAACGAAGCTTCTGAAACGTGCTGCGCTTTCAAGAGTGAATAATGCCAAAGCAATGATGCTGTAAGTGGATTTTCTGCTTGCTCCCCTGCATGGTACTCACACATCAGAGAACCCATTTGAAGTGTTTAGTCTTGGAAACATTAATCCCTGTAATTTCAGGTCTGGTGTGCCTTCTTTGTCAGGTACATTAGGGCTGAATTGGAGAACCAGTAAAACAGTGAGGAAGCCCCGGTGTTGTCCGGCAGTAATTAGAATGCCATGTGTTCATCCTTACGAGGTGAAACGGCACTTGTTAAACGAGACCTGTCACACTTTAATTGTCTCCACTGAGAAAAAGTAGGGAAGAGTGGCAGAGACAGAGAGATGGGAAGGCGAGAGAAAAGGAGAGACAGAGGAGGGATTTGTGTTATCATCTCAAATATGGTTAGTTATAGTAGTGAGGAGGAGGCTGGGGAAGATATCTGAAATGCATCATTGTGTGAGTCCCATGCCTCTGTTTATTTGTGTAATTACCTCTGCCAGGGACGTTGTGTTGGTTCAATTAGTTTTTTGTCTGTTTGTTTGTTTGATAGTTAGTCAAACACTACTTAACAGATTTTAATTGAATTAGGTGGAAAGTTAGGCCCTGGGCCAATACAGGAACAGGTCACTTGTTGTTGGTCTGGATCCATATCCCAGATTTTTAAAAGAGAAATTGTCATCCCCCCCCACACATTTTGCATGTTCTTGTTTGCTTCTGCATGACTTGAATTAAAATACTTTTTCTGCAGGATTGTCACTATGTTTATTTGTTCCAGATCCAGATACATACATTTGACAAGCACAAGCAAATTGAAACAAGCAATCTCTCAGTATGGCCTCTAGTTTCATGGTGGTATGGGCTGGCAGTATGACCAGTAGCAGTAGCTTGGTGAGGCTAACTAAAAATGAAAAAGATGCGTAGGTCATATCGCTACCAGCCATCTCTACTGTTGAAGAACTATGATAGTACAGAACTTTATTTTCAGTTCACCACTGAGATCAATTAGCCTCCAGACAAACAGTTTATCTGCAGTTCCTAACAGAAATCTGACTGAGTGCATGTATTTATATGAGGTGCTATTTATTATGATGATATTATGAATTATGATTTTACTCATATTAAATAGTATAGCAGGGGTTGTCAAATGAGTCTGGCATCAGACCAAAAATTTTGTCATTAGATGGCGGGCCAGAAAATAGTCTATTTATCATTTATAATCTGCCATATAGCCTAATGCGTGCCTGATTGGCTCAGTCAGTTTTGCACAGGACTCCTGTTTGAACGATTGTGTTCAATCCTAACTTGCAGCTAGTATTATTTTTCTCCCTTTTCAACAAATTGATCATGAAGAGATCATGTTACATGTCCCGGCGATTGGTCCACATCAACCTATGGACGCTTATTTTCATTTCCCCAGTAGGGCAGAGGAAATTCCTGTGTTTCTCATTCAGGGGAATCCAATCTCACATTTTCTGACGGCTTTTTCAGGGGTGTCAAGCAAGCCAGAGACTCTTTCCTTCAGGACTTTTCAAAGTGAAAGCTCGCAATTAAACACGACATAAAGTACTGCAGCAAAGATATTCTTGCACTTTTATTTGGTAGGCACACTCACTTAAGAGGAAGTGATTATGTAAGTAACTTTTGCTGTCATGACTGAGATCTGTTTTAGCAACAGCCACTATAAAGTTGTTTTTTTTGCCGCTATTAAAGTAATCTTGCCACGGTCCAGATATTATTGCTGGCAGGCCTATTGCCGACCACTGGTATATTGTGTGTGGCGGTCAGCTTTGATATTGTGGCATGTCTTGTCGCCACAAATAAATCAGTGAATGGGAAACACTGCAGTGTGGGGCAGATTCTAAAGACTGTTTTATGTCATCTTAGTTTTGATATTGAGTTAGTTAAAATGGCCTTAATATTGCCCCATGAAAAACCAATCGCTGATCATCCCTTCACTCGTTGATAGCCGATCAAATCGCACAAGCCTACTGCGATTCCATACAAAGTTAATTAGAAGTTACAAATTCAACCAGCACAGCATGAATTGATCGCAGGAGGCATTTGCATGACAGAAAATGTTTCAACTTAAATTAAACATTTGCACGTACCCCCAGGGTCTGCTTCACAAATGAGAGAAAAAAGGAGAGACTGAATGAATGAATGTGTGTTTGTTGCTTGTTATCTTCCAGCTAAGTCTGTACAGTCAAGAACCAAGAACTGGACTAACACCATCTTGAAAGGGTTTGGTCTATGTAAATGTAAATATTTCTAATTTATTTAATTGAACTCCCCCTTGTGCCCTGCCTGCAAACTTTGAGAATAGTGATCTGCCATACGCAAAATCCATCAACATAAAACTCTAAAATCTGTGTATTGTTGTGTGTAACTGGTTGCCGTTTGCCTGTGCATGTCATGTGCAGCAGCTGTGGTCTGCCTTCGTTGCAGATTCTTCACACATTCGCAAACATAGCCTATTCCTTTCTATGTTATTCCTTTCTCATAATTACTGCAGTAATATGATTGTATACGTGAGCACTACATTATAGCCACCAATGATAAAAGAATGGAAAGAAAATATGGGGTACTTTTGCAGAGATTGCATCAAGAAGCAAGAGGCAAGAAGCTTAAGAGTCACTTAAACAAATGCTTTCTCCAGGCACATATTGATTTAAGTGTGTCGACAGGTAACATTTTGTATTGGGGCTGATCTAACCACTGGTTACCTGACCAATATTAAAAATACCTGAACATGTTTATTAAAGTTTTTTTTCTTCACGCTACACTACACTACACATTATGACAAAGGAATTCTTTATTACAGTGACGATCTAACTCCAATGATAGACTGTCAAAATAGGTTAAATAATAAAAAATCCTGAGCCAGGGGAAGAGTAGAATATAAGTGGTATGCTAATTCTCCCACAACACAGTAGGCTAACAAAGTTCTGTGTATGTTGTAGATATAAGATATGAGGGAACCACTCAGACCTCTTTATTTGCCATTAAGTGCTGTCAGTTTTTGTTTTAATGCCGAACATTACAGCAAATGAGCACAGAATGGTGTACCATTTATATAGGTCTAATGACTGAAACTTTCCCAATCTGTGTATCATTCGTTCATTTACCATTTGCTAATAACTATTTAACTAATAACTGTTTATTTTTGCAGTGCATCATTGGATGTACTGACAACTATCAATGATAAACTTTGATCCTTAAGAAATTTTTAAAACCAGAAGCAAGCTCTTAAGCGTTTCTGTCCAAGCCTATTTCTGTCCCAGTACACATGGTACTGGATATCCAAAATACTAATTAAAAACCAACTTAGTTGATGTTCAAGCTTATCTTAATTACATTAAAGCAGGCACCACCTTCGTTGCTTTGTGCAACACACAGAGCAACTTCCTGGTTAAAAATTGGACACATTAATGTTTCCATTTTTCATGTATGGTTTTAGTACATAAAAACAAAATGAAAAATATATATTTTTGGCTTTTTCCAATTCCCTTCTGAAAGGGAATAATCATGGATTTTCCAAATAGTTGTATGCCTAGTTTAACTTCAACCTTTTTTCTAAAAATATGTATGGGTAATTTTTTGCCTTTATTTTGAGAGATAGGACAGTGAATAGCTATAGGAAATGGTGACAGAGATAGGGGGCAACATGCAGCAAAGTTTCGCAGGGGGACTCTACCAGATGGTCTATAAAGTTAGCTAGCCAACCTGTTTTCACCAAAATATAATGGAGGAGTAACAGAATGACATAATACGCTTCTCAAACATATTAATTCAGTTTTCTTTTCATTTACAGACAATCTGAATTTTGTACACCACTTACATACACAAGACAATGTTTACCATGCCCGTTCTTAGCTAGGACAACATCGTCAGCATAAAAAAATCATACTCACATACATTACTTTTTATTCCTTAACATTGTAAGTTACTGAAACCATTTTGTTCATCACCAGGAGATTAAGTAGCACCAATGGGATATTACTCTGGGCTTTGCGGATTGGACATAAAAGACAAACAGAAGGTATTCTGCCCGTTTCAAAATATCTTCTAAACAAATATCGAAAAAACAATAAGATTACTAATACAGAAAAACGTAGCAACTTAGAGATATCAACACTTTATTAGGCAGATATGCATGTAGCTTTTCCTGATTTTGCCTTATTAATAGCTATATGAACTTCCTCAACACTCAACTCCAAGTTTAGAACCTGCATGGTCATTAAGGGAATCAGTTCTATTAACGGTCCCATATTGTAGAAAGTGTCTTTTTTATCATAAAGCAGGTCTAGGTGGTGTAAAAATACTGTGGAAGTATCAAAAAGCTCAATCCATGGAGACACACAACACATATTCAGACACTGTGCCTTTACAAGCCATCAGGACATCTGTAAGATTGTGATGTCACAACCATACAGCCACTGCCCACCCACATTCTGAGAACTACCTTTGCAGAGGTGATTATTTTCTGACATGCAACTGCTGTGTTGTTAGCTGCACAGACCAGTACAAAGTCTTCATCCTTCCATCATCGTCCCATGAAGAAGTGAAGTGAATTTTTTTGTTGGAAATGTAACGGAAATGTCCCCACAATAAAAATGTGGGTTTAATTTACCGGTAAGGTTCAGGCTCATGGATGGATTTAAAAAAACAGTCTGTACCAGACTTCAAAATTTTATGTAGTTTTTTTCTGTTTATTTTGAAGGTTAGCCTGTTGAACTTGACTTGTTTTAGATTGTTGCTAGCATCTATTGCACTCCCACTGTCCCACATGTGAAGGACAGTCAGGAGAAACTGTCTGAATGTTAAGCCTCAATTGAAGCCACCTAACTAATGAGAGTAGTAGGTTGTGTGTTTGTTGCTGCTGCCACATTTTGGAACTTTACTTGATGGACATGCCCTGAAGGTTACAATATAGCTACATGTGAAAAAGAAATGGTCAAACTGCAGGAATCCATTTGCTTGGCAATGTGGTGTAATTTTGATTAGCACCCAGCAGCTAGATTGCTCATAGCATAAGTTGTAGTGGCCTGCTGGGCTGTGTGTGTGAAGTCAAGCTGAGACTAATAAGACCATTCTGATTCACAGGTACACTTAGTGTTACTGCAATAGTCCTTGTGCCTGGTAATTTGTCCCTGGTCCGGACAAAGCATTTGTTAGGGGCTCTGGGTTTATAGAGACCTTTATTTCTTGAGAATTTTATGCAAGTACAGAATATCACAAAATGAGCCATTAAAATACATTTTCAAAACTACAAACGTCTATCTTGTTCTCTTCAAGTAAAGTAATCACCTCATCTTAGCGCTTGGGTACAATAAATAAATTAAATGGAAGAAACGGTCCAAGGCCTCAGCCATGAACGTTGTTACGCCTATTTTAGAGGGACTAAAACTATGTACCTAAGCCCCCCTCAAATAATAATAAGCAGAATGATAATTTGATTCAAATTTATTTCTTTTTTATTTACAATGTAGACACGTTCTCAACAAAGAAAAGCAAGAATATTGATAGATATGAATAACACAAACATAATTTGTATTTATTGGCTTGAAATAATCATTCCGTTTTTTACCTCTGCTTTACAATTTAAAAAAAAACAATTTAAAACGCACACACACACACACACACACACACATACACACACACACACACACAGATGAATGGTGAAGGATGATTGATTCAACGTAATAAATAAGAGTGAAACTGCAAGTTGTTGATGACTGTTACTTGCTTAACTTTACCGTTGTTTACTTGAGGTCAAGGACACTAATCTAGCTAGCGCCAAAACAAATTCCTTGTAACTTTATGTGTAAAAACAACTTGGTAGTAAATATTAGGGTTGAGCCGGATACTCGGATAAAGCATTTTTGCCGAGTACGAGTAATAGGAGTCAATACTGTACTTGGATTGAATAAAAATCGTCATTGCGTAGCTGACTGTGCACACACGCTCTCTCTCTCTTTCTCTCTCTCTGCCAGTCATGGAGATTTTCTTTTAAACTGTCAGCTGGCGATAACCAGTTTTTTTTACCTTCAGGCACTGAGTATCTGACACTTTCTTGCTGTATTTAAAAATAAAGGTAGTTGTGGTATAAATAAATTATTTAAAATAATATTACAAATTAATCTTACTCACTCACACACACACACACACACACACACACACACACACACACAC